>CM060969.1:54960215-55060215 GCA_030765045.1 Tenodera sinensis
GAGTTTTGGTTGTGTGTTTGGTGTGTTAGTTGATGGCGTATGTTTACATCAAGTTAGATTCTACGAATGGAGTGATTATAGATGTTTTTTCTTGCTGTAGATATTTACCAAAACCTGTGCGGAAATGCTGTTGTGGTTGAATTTAATTTCATCAGTTCCAAAATATAACTTTTCTCCTAGTTGCTAAACACTTTGGTTTTGCAACAAGAGCACACAAATGCAAAAGAAAACAAAACAAAAAGTATTATAAACTTTCAGATTCTTTATATCCAATATTTCCTCCCTTTTTGTATCATTAATAGCGTGCTCATTATAAATGTATTAATTAGCTCCAGTCTTTTGTACTTGTCCTATATTTGCACTTTTTAAAGCAGAAGTCGCTGTTCATTTTTTCTTTGATCATGCAAAGAGTATGGAATTTCATACCCATTACATAGCGATTCACGTAAATCTGTAATGAAAGCTTATCTCTATTAACGAGAAACAGGCAGAAAAATACACTTAAGTAAATACTGTTGGAGAGTGAGTGGAGAAAGTCGTGTGAATGCAACACATGCATCTCTGTTGGTACAGAGATTCAGCACCTAAGAGTACGACATCTCTAGCCTGGTACACGCATTACTTGGTTACGTTGCTTCTGTCGGCATTTCCTTTTACGAAGAGTATGCGATATAAAAACAGTTACTTGCATGCTAGCTTTTTATTTCCCATGTCGCCCGCCGCCTTCGTCCTGGGAATTTAAGTAGACAGAAACCGCTGGCAAACTTGTCATAGCAGTGCAGCATCCCCAGGTTTAATTAAGGGGGGCTCATTATGGGGAAGTATCGGGTAGCTTAAGTGACAATCTTCCTGCTCTCAAAGAGGGAGGAGGGATGGCTGGAAATATCACGCCGCAATTTCTGTCCCTGATCGACCTGCTCTCAGCTGTGAGGCTCATATAACACAGGTTGCTGCAGCAAGCTTATGAGGAGAACACAATAAACTTTGTTCCATCTTGAGATCACGGTCACAGCTTTCAGGTGTTTCATCAAACGTTTTCTCAGCAAAACAAGAAAACACTTCCTGCATAATATTCTGCATTCCTATGAAATGTTCCACGCTTAAAAATTCGTAATCGAGATTTCCCAGAAATACATTTTTTGTGATCCATGGAAACCGCCGATTACAGTTTTATTTATTTACTAACTTATTATTTATTTATTTATTTACTAACTTATTATTTATTTATTTATTTACTAACTTATTATTTATTTATTTATTTACTAACTTATTATTTATTTATTTATTTATTTATTTATTTATTTATTTATTTATTTATTTATTTATTTATTTATTTATTTATTTATTTATTTATTTATTTATTTATTTATTTATTTATTTATTTATTTATTTATTTATTTATTTATTTATTTATTTATTTATTTATTTATTTATTTATTTATTTATTTATTTATTTATTTATTTATTTATTTATTTATTTATTTATTTATTTATTTATTTATTTATTTATTTATTTATTTATTTATTTATTTATTTATTTATTTATTTATTTATTTATTTATTTATTTATTTATTTATTTATTTATTTATTTATTTATTTATTTATTTATTTATTTATTTATTTATTTATTTATTTATTTATTTATTTATTTATTTATTTATTTATTTATTTATTTATTTATTTATTTATTTATTTATTTATTTATTTATTTATTTATTTATTTATTTATTTATTTATTTATTTATTTATTTATTTATTTATTTATTTATTTATTTATTTATTTATTTATTTATTTATTTATTTATATATTTTTTTGAGAAAATTTTCCGATGTCTTAACAGCATGAGTAAAAAAATCTCCCTACATATAATTCACCACATTTTGGCCCATCTACAACGCTTTGTACATTTCTATTATCAGATTCATGCTATCTATAACTGTTTAAAAAACTAGCCATGCTATATACACAACCTCTTTGACGATTCAATCCAGTTACATTTTCATTCACTTTATTTTCTTCTAAACTGAAGCACAAAAACGCAGTTCTCTTTTACCATCTTAACACAATCTACAGTTCCTCGTGATCTTAAAACACAGTTGTTGGCAACATTTTTTCTGTCTTTCTTCACTTTCTCTGTCTCACAAACAGCTGGCTTTGACGATACACTCAACACTCACTAAGACTCACGATTTTGTCTTTTTCTCACAAAAACTACTCTCAACTCGTCGTCTCACCTCCTTATACACCGGGAATGCCGTAGCACGGACATTTCTCGAAAATCACCTCGCGACGCCTCCACAGACAGTCCGGCAGTCGAAGCTTTGTTCTACCGCGCTCTATTGTTGGGTGTTTACACGCGTCCACCAAGTGGTGTGAGGTAGCTTGGCCTTGGCTCTCTTCCATGAGTTGCCGCTGTCGCTACCGGCATCACAACATGTAGAAATCTGCACTGTTTAACATTGCGGTCATGTATTTAATAGGAAAAATTATAGTTTACCCTAAAAACAAGCTGCCCAACCCTTATTTTCAAATTCTATAGTACCACGAAATTTGTAAAACCTGGTGTTAAAGACAAAGGCATAAGTGCCCAAAGTTTGTCCAGATTTGTCTAATGGTGCAAATTTAATAATAGAAAATTGTAAAATATCACATAAATTTCGGCAAGTCTTATTGTGCAAAATAGGTGTGCCATAATTAGCCAAGCAGTATAATCGTGCAAGCGCAATACATCTTGGTTATGTAAATAGAAGGAATTTGAAGCCAGTATATAGCGTCAAGCTGTTGAAAGTTTGTTTTTGTACATTATGATGTCATATCGCACTATGAATGAGTGAAATTAGTGACATGGTGCTCAAATAAGCTCGAGGTCCATAGAGTTTAAGGTTACCCGATATTCGTCTTCTCAGGTTAAGAGAAAACCTCGGAAGAAAAAACCTTATGCGAATAACTCACCCTAACCGAAATTCATACCCAGGACCTCAGGACACGCTACCACCACATTACAGAGGTGGACAAGCTGTTGAAAGACTCGACTTAAGCCTAATGTATCCCCTATTCCCATTGTATCTACAAGGAAATGTGTAATAAAACAATTTCTATAAATATTTATCTCGATTAACATGAAGTAGAAGAATAAGCTTTTGTAAGAATAGTTTGTGAATAACAGTGAAGGTGAGTAAATGTAACTCATTAATTTTAACTACATTCTACTATGTAAGAATTCTTTTAGGGACAGTGTTACGTATGAATGGCTTAAAGAGTCAACATTTTGTTTTATGTATTATAAAAATATACGTTTTCGAATCCAATGATGTATTACAATATGAGTATTCTTGATTTGTCCAGTGAGGATCAAGAACCATTGAAACAAAGAGATTATGGTGCAAGGATGTTTTAAATTTTTGCGAGTTAGTCAAAAAGCACAATTTATTTGTTTGCATTTTTCCGCAAGTTTAAATTTTACAAATTTGGGTACACTTTTTTCAGAAACTACGTAAGTTAGAGGGCTGAAATCTTTTATGGCATTACAAACCATCTAGTTTAATAAAGTGAGGGGAAGGGTAATTTTTGTCTCAATATTCTGAATTTTTAAAAATTAACATGCTTTTAAGTGGAATATTGTTCCATACACATGTTTACAGCTTTTCTAGAGCACTGGATAAGAAACTAATCCGCTCATATTGTTCATTTTTATCTACTTTGTCTCCTAAAAATGGAAGAAGTGTAAACAAAATTGTAGCAGGTATGTGTCTCTAATTAATAATGAAATTTTAAAATTTCATTTATAGACATCACTTGAAAATCCTATTGACAAAAATTATGAAATGATGTTAGAAATGTAGTACTATCAGCATGTCAAAAAATTTATTGGATAGATGGCGTAATTTTCATGAACATATGACAGAGCTAACCCCCGAAAATACTGATTCTGAAATGTATATATGTAGTTTAACACCATGCGTAAACGTATCCTGTCCTTCAGAATAATTCTCTCTTGATAATGTTTTTAATACCAAGCGATTGTGTTCGTTGTCGATTTAAGGATTACTTAAAGACGCATGAACGGTTTGATGTTAACGCACAATGCAGCAAAACAGATGAAGGCATACAAAAATGTGTAGTAATCTGTGGTTAAACAGACAATCAGAGCGTGACATAACAATGTGGATATCCTCCGATGCAATGTGATGAAAGCAGCTGCTTTCAGTATGCTTACTCATGCATATCTACACATCACTGAAACTGAAAGCAGTAACGCACTTACACGAGCAATGAGCTTCATTCTCCTTTGCCCAGCGCTGAAAATACGGTACGAATATACGTAACTCAACATACATTACGGTCAGAGTCTAGAGCGCTGGTCATTATGTATGAGCACACAAAGCGAAGCACTGCAGTTGAAATAGTGCCATGAAAGTACTCGTTAATAATGTACTACATAAGTTCACTGAAGACAATAAATGTGTTATAACAGAGAACTTGCTTCTGAAGCCTCTCTACATTTATAGCTGACGTATTATATACAGCCTTGTTTACGGAACTCAACGAAACAGTAGTTTTGTCTGATGTGTTGGGGACGCATGATCATCAACTTCAAGGATTGCGCCCATGTGACCCGTTCCAGCTCAGCCCTGGGCCCTGCATCGTTAAGTCTGGGTGGGTGTTCTTCGTTTCTATCTCCTCTGTTGGGACGGAATAGCATCCTGGTTTTATTCATAACATTTGCGTAAATTATTCTTCGTTCTTACTTTGAAAAGTGTTTATATAAGCTGCAAATTTCATTTTAAATCTTGGTCTCATTTCTCAGCTTGGAATTTTAGCTAGAAGTACTCTACCAGCAGCTAAACTTCAGTTTCATTTGTGCAAACTGCGCGGTTCTTTATTGGTACAGTAAGTATATTGTACTTGAACTTGTATACATTTTCCAGCAGATGGCAGAGCTGCTGACGTCTAGAGAGAATTTATCAACTTCGTTAATGCATTTCATTCTAAATTGCCCTCTTCAAACTGCTTGCTACAAAATGGCGTCCCACCGTTTGGAGCATAACAATCGCTGTCTTCAAGGTAAGTGCTAACTAATGCTTTACAGCAACCTGTTGCGTTTTAAAAATATACTTATATTCTCATTAATCTTTAAGGATAACATAGCTGAAACACATACATCGTTATGCACTCCTCTGGAATTTCTGACCACCATTTTCTCGAAGTACAGAGTTCTGCATTTTGGGATTGAATATAATTCAACTGGGTAAATGAAAACAACCTATTCTGTACACAAAGTCCCTAAACTTTGTATGCTTACATTTCAGTTAATTTTTTAATCTCTGATTTAGAAGGTGAAGCTGAGAAGGATCTCTTAGAAGTACTTGTCAATATCAATGATTCCGAGGACGATTTTTCTGATGGATATGAAGCTTCAGAGAATAGGAACACTAGCGCCCCTATCCACCAACACAGAGACTGAGGCTAGTGCATCACCAACACATACTAAATGAATAATGACCTCCCATTTGAGAAAAGCATAAGTATTGGAAAATTCAAACAAATAACAAGGAATATTTAAGAAATGATTCACTCTGAAAACTGCATTAGACAAGGACTGCGCTTTCGTGTGGTAAGATTTCCCTATCTCTCATCGTTTACCAGATATTCCAAAGTCATTCAGGCTGCAGAACACTTCTGAAGACATTCCCAGAAAATTCAAGATATACTATAAAATACTATATATACTATAAAATATCTTAAACTTATGTTATTTTAATTATAATCTTAGAGCCATTTTTGACAAAATAATATTTTCAAAAAATGTACCAGGTAAAGGGTAGTCTGGAAAGTGGAACATTCTTGAAAACCTTTGGGTCACCTACCGAGTTTTGGTTTTTGAGTTATGCTGCTCACACACTCACACATACAAACTTTTTTTAAAAAAATCAAAAAATCATTATTTTTTTAGATTCAGAGAGTCGCAAAACATGTGTTTCCAATGAAATCTCGATATGGGATTTTTTTGGAGTGGAATACAAAACTTCCCCTACTTGCTATGCATAGTAAAAAAAGTAAAAATGGCGAAGCATTGAACATCCACACCAATAAATGGATATTTTGGATATTTTAATAATGGACGATGACAAAGTCATTTGAAATGAACTGTCGCTTTAAAGGTTTTAAACCAATTATAAACATTATAACAAATTCTTTCGAATGACGATGGCTTAAAAGGCTATTTCCAGAAAATTCAATAAATACATTTTGTTTGTAATCTAAATAGTCGGTGCGGTCAAAGATAATATTGAGAAACAAACTAATAGAACGTGACATTTAACTTTGTAAGCTGCGAAATATATAAATGGAAATACATATAAATAATAAACTAAATAAGTTTAATTATATAACAGAAACGGTACGTAGAACTTTGAAGACAAAGTCAGAGAAGACTATGATGAAATTATACAAGACGAGGGAAGTTCCTACAGTAACTTATGGATCAGAAACATGGACTATGAGGCACAACACTCAGAATACAAGCTGCAGAAATGAGATTCCTCAGATCAATAGTACGATATCAAAGAACAGGCAAAAAACAATACAGAAATAAGGCAACAATTAAACATAGAGGAACTAAGTGCAACAATAGTGAAATATAGAACAAACTGGAAACAACACTTAATAAGGATGACTGAAAACAGAATACCAAAAGCAGCATACAACTATTCACCATGAGAAAGTGAGAAAGAAGAAACCTAGGAAGACCTAGAAAAAGATGGGAGCAGCAGTAATTTGGAGCCGGAACATACCAATAAAAGGTCTAAACCGTGAAGAGGACGAAGAAGTAAATATCTTAAACATATGGTATTTTAATCCATATCATTAGAGCCGTTTTTGACAAAATCGAAAATTTCTATTTACGTTTTCCATGTAAAGTGTGGTTTGGAGTAGGAGGATTTTCTTGAAAATATTCGCGCTATATATTTATTAAACCATTCAGGAGTACTGCCACCTTGAGGACGATTTTGACATATTGATGGTCATTAACATTAAGCAAGTCAAGGGTAGTTTAAGGGGAGTTAGGGGTGAGTTTAGGAAATTCTACAATTTGTATGCCAGCATTACCAAATTTTAACCACGTTACTATAGTGTTTAGATATGCAGCTGTACAAAATTTGAAGTATGTAAGTCAAATAGTTTTTTAATTAATAGCTTTTAATTGATTAAAAAGATACTCTGATTAAAAATGCTCCTTGCGTAACAATTTTTATATGTTTGGCATGAAACTTGGTGATATGATGCTTCATGCACTTGAAAGTCATAATTGCTCTGGATTTTTATTTTACACCAGTACTTTAGTATCTGGAAATTTTTTAATATGTCTATTTACAGATTTCACGTTTTTTTAAACTTTCCATCGGCATTTGAATGTGAACATGTTCAATATTACTTGGCTGATATCAAAACCCAGAGCAATTTTGGAACCTTATATGAATAAGAACACATCCTGAAATTTTCAAAAGAACCTCTTAAGAACTCTGTCGCAAGGAGTTTTTCAGATGCGTGAAAATGCTGAGAAAAAAGAAACTGAGAAAAACAGCACTAAACTTTTAAAACGTTCTAAACCCATCGGAGATGTGTTGCAGCATAGGTTTCACTTTGTGGTCTCTTATCCTCTCTTATGCTGACAATTTCTGCAATTTATGTGCTCTCCTAGTGTGTGTTTGTTTTCTGGCACTGCATTTTCTACTCTGAATACATCTTCTAGCATTGCACTTCTGACAAATGCATATTGTTCCAACTGAAATGTTTTAATTCCTCCTAAGACTATTCAACACTTGAATTGACTTCACACACCCCATATTAAACCCCATGACAGTTTTCAGTACTGCAAGTTCAAGTTTATTCCTAGACACACACCTATTTTGGACAAATAGCTCCCACAACATTGTTAAGAGATACATTCGAGTTCTGTGTTGTACCCTTGGCATAGCGTTCTAGCAGCTGATCAGAACCAAGTCGCTGATCCGGAAATAGAATTTTAGTTACCACTTCTGGAGACAACTTGTGATTTTGTGGATGCAGATTAAGGATAATTTACATGATTGGGTTTCTGATTCGTCGATATTCAGTCTCGGTGGGTGCGTACGCCTAACCACCAGCCATTTAATCACTATGCATCACTATTTAAAAATGGCCGCCAGATCTTTAAAAATGGCGTTGGCATCAAAATCATTGCACTTTTTAATAGACAAAACATTGAACAATTTTTCAAGATAAAAATCTAAAAATAAACTTTTTTTACCAAATGGGCCAAATCTCACCCCTAACTCCCCTTAACAAGTCTCAGGAATGTCCTAGTAAAATAGTAATTCCTGTTATGATTTCAGTATTCCTCTTTGAAGTTCTTGCATGAAGTCTTATATTGAATTACTTTTGCTGAAACATTTATAAACGCTCCCTAAGTTTACTTTTTATTCGGTTCAAATACGAACTAATGAAGTTGCAAATAGAAAAGTATACCTACAAACTATGTGTGCTATGTCTCAGCAGTTTGATGTTTTTAGAGCGTAACGTTTCAAGTCTTTCGCAACTTTACGTTAATAAAAGACAGCAACGTTATAAACAGCTAAGAGCGAACCAACATTATTACTACAATATTCTACAAGGGAAACTTTTTGTTGCTTTTGCTCCCTCGTTACCTGCCTGAGTTTTCTTTCACTAATGGCGAAGCCAAGTTGATCTCCCTGCTTGTTGCACTGTTACTGTGACGCCCTTTTCTTCTTCTTCTTCAACAAGAAAGTTAAACGAATCCTGAGAGCCTGTGTATCGTACAAATGTTTCCCTTTCAGGTGTAAAGAATTTCTGCTAGATGATGTGAAGCAGCTTTTTCCTCAACTACAGGGCGAGCCACTGGAAAAGGGATGAAAGAAAATCACTACTTCGTTAAAATACAGAACTCATTTTCCCCGATTCTCTCCTGACTTTGTGATAATACACTTTTGCTTTCTCTACTACATATAGTAAAAGCATTTCTAGAAAAAGGTCCGCGTCCACGTGGTTGTGAACAGCATAACCCAAAAACGAAAAATTGGTTAAAAACCAAAGTTGGTATTTAAGTTTCATATATTTCAAGGATGCAAGAAGATTTTGAGGAAAATTCCTCCACCCTAAACAACCCTTTACATGGAAAATTGAAATTTTCTCAAAATTGACCAATAAGTTTAATTAAAATGTTACCTATATGTTTGAGATATTTTTATGGCAAATGAAATGTATATTTTTAATTCTTTCGCTATAGCCCATGTAGTCCTACTTCCACTTGATGACTTTTGCATAACTGGTAAACCGTAAGGGATAGCCCAAATTTTACTCTACAAATATGTAGATCTCGTTATTACACACTATTTATGTACAAATGCATTTTTGTGGAGTGAACCAGTTGAGAGATATTCCTTGTTATTTGTGTGAGTTCTCCAATACGTATACTTTTCTCAAATGGAGGGTCGTTATTCACTTTATCTCTTGGCCATGGAAAGAACGGAATTTCATTTAGCAACCAGCTGTTAAAAGCTTTTCCTATCACTTAAAGCCTGCTGTATTCCCACGTTCCCCTTGCACCTATAAGAAAATTGCCAAGAAAATTTCTACAAAGTTTTATCTCGACTAATATAAAGACAGGAATGAGATTTTGTAAGAATAGTTAGTACAGGAGTAGAGAAAGCCATGCAAGTGTAGCACATCAGATTTTTTAACACAGATAGTGGTTTATTAATTATTTTTTTTTTTTTTTTTATTTATTTATTTACTCTCAAGAGACTTAGTACAAAGCCATTCGTCTTCTTACTTCCGAGTACAAATGTGCAGGAGTGTTCTCTAACATTGTTTACAGCACTGCACTTGTTCACGTGTTGCCAGTCCATAACTGAATCTCCTTCCCCAACAAGACACATGGCTGGATGTTGAGGTGAGCTGCAAGGTATCGTGTCCAGAGGCAGCAACCGTATCTCTTCTTGGATAATCTGTTCTTTCTCTGCCAGAAGGCTGGACCACTTTTTGTTGGAACTTTGTCTGAACTCTTCGAACATTTCCTCTTAGAGTGATTTACGTATAGTTTGGCTGAATTGAATGAAAGTGTTGACGGAATTATTTTGGCTCCCTATTTAGCTAAGATGTCTGCTCTCTCATTGCCTTGAATTCCACTGATGCTTTACATCCTTTCCCGCTGAATGCACGTGTTTTATTGAAGTTTGGATTTCACAACTCTGGATGATTTATAAGAGTTAGATGAAAGTTCTTGTAATACTGGGATATAGAGTACAGTTACGATCATAATACATTGTGCATTAATTTACACAAAGTTACATTTTGATGTAGTTGCCCTCCCCAAGCGTACAGGGAAAGCAGTCTTCTTAAATGTTGAGGTAGTAGAAGTTGGGCTGGGATACTCGTCAGATATCTTGGACGGCCCTGCAATGAATGCTATAGACCAGTGGTGTTCAACGTTTTTCTCCGCGTGCCCCCAAATTTTCTATTTCAACCTGTACCCCTAGGCCAAGCGCTAGTTAGACCTTAGTTCAAACTATACATAACCATGTCTTAAAAGATTATACTTTAACTTATATAGTACTACACAAAGAAGGATTAAATTAAATTAAATTAAATTTTACGTGCCCCCTAAGAAGTATTCGCATACCCCAGGTTGAATATCACTGGTATAGACTATGTTACAGAGGATTCATTTAGATATCTAATAAAATTTTTGTAACCACCAAAACAATTAAAATGTATTTTGACTGCCTTTGAAGTGTGATGGTTAACATACTAGCTTCCAAAACCGGAGGTACCGGGTTCGATTCCCGGTTGGATGATGGAAACTTTTCTGTATTCAAGATTACTCCTCATCCTCCCTCTAGTCTAGAACAGGCGTGTCAGTAACGAAACGACATGGAGGGTAGCAACTGCTCCCACACAACATTACGGAACAACACGTACAAATACACGGCACATACATACTGTATGCCCACAAGAAGGCTAGAGGGGAATGAAGGGCAGAGGGGGCTTGAACTGTATATCTACTCCGGTAGCAGATCTGTTTACTAGGAAATGAGTGTATCAGAGTGCATATTTCTAGCTAAGGGTGAGTTATGTGACAACATTGTGTATTCTAAACGAGCCTAGCATCATTGTCATACTCGGAAACTAGGCATAAACAACGTGCGGGAAGCACAAAATGATTACGCTACACATTCCTAAGACTTGCCTTCTTGTCTTGGGCACACAGTACATCCTGAACGTCCCTCCAAAACTGCTAACTAGTTTCAACTGCACCGTTTAGCCTCCTGTTATGGAGGGAGGTACAGAGCTGAGGACGGGAGGTAGCTCCCAGGAGACAGTTAATAACACGCCTGGTCTAGAAGTATGAACAAGTATGTAAGTGTGTCTGTGTCTGTGTGTGTGTGTGTGTGTGTGTGTGTGTGTGTGTGTGTGTGTGTTCAATGTTTATAAAGAAAGCCCAATGTAATACACCCAAAGGTCCACACATAGTAAAACGAGTGAACATTATTGCCGATGAGAAATTGTTCCAAAGGAAAGGCTGCCGATATGACCAAATGTTAAAGGGGACAAATAAATGGAACAAACACAAAAATAGTTTAACATCTGACAACCCAATATGGCCAACGCTGCTCAACTATTTACTTATTACTTCTACTACATACTTTTACAATAAGCAGAGAAAGTTTTGTGTATCTTCTAAGGCTATGCACTTCGAATTTGTCAAATATTGATTGACTTCTTAAACGTGAGCAGTACCAAAGAAGTCACCAATGAGCAGATGTTCATCGCATAAGATTTTAAGGTTATTTCGTGAATAAAATGTAACGTACATATAACCAAATTGCCAGCACAACATAATGCACGTCTGAGTGTTAAAAGAGTGGCACAACCCAGCTTTCCCTCTTTCGCAAACGTTGGACATCGCTGCTCTAGATCTTCCAGATGCTGTGTTTGTTGTTGAGATAAGAAATTAACACACTCTTGATGTGAAGTCCTGTGTTTGCCTCTGGGAGGATATTAAAAGGATATATTGTCACAGTCTTTCAGTTTCTCTCTCTAATATGCAGCAGCCCACAACGAAGAATATCGCATGGAAATGCTTGAAAAGGCAGATAATAAAACACTGCCAGGGGGAAAAAAACAAGGAATTCTGTGCAACTATTTAGCTCTCAACCGTTGACCAGTGCGGTGTAAGAATATAAGGAATTTCAATCAAACGTCACAATGTTATCGCTTTCGTTTCATCATTTTCATTATATCGATCTGCGTGCACCGCACGTCGTCAGAACAATGCAATGAAACATCTTTGTAACTTATTTATACAGCCAGTTGCTATCAATAATGCATTTGTAATGTTCGTGCTGAAGCTTTTGTTTTCGCTGAATAAGTTACAAGCGGAACGAATTGAGTTGTATTCACTAAGTGTTTGAAATAATGACGAAGCTATGTATTTGGGTTGTTTTGTACTTATTCTGTTTCATTGGTATCATTACTTGTTTGGTTGTGTAGTCAGGTTCTATATTATTTTTGTGTTATTTGTTTTTACTTCTAAATATTAAAAATAAATAAACTCGTTGGTCATGAATTTATTGATAAAATCTGGAGCTCACATTAGTACAGATATCACCGTCAATTAAGTTCAACGCACTCTGTGTACTGCACGCAGGGCACATGGTTAACCCTCACGCTCTTATTTGGGAGAAATTTCGTCCTCGGCGTGGTCGTGGGACTACCTCCTTAGCGCAGTGGAGGACCCGGGTTCAATCCCAGTACCGGCGTGGGGATTTTTCCCCCGCTGGAAGGTCTGTCACGGGGTGCACTCAGCCTCGTCAGGTCCCGGAGACCCCCAGGTCGGGCTGGCCCCGTAGCGCAGTTAGTAGAGCACCTGCCTGCTGTTCAAGGGGTACCGGGTTCGATTCCCGGCAGGGGGGATTTTTCTCCAGCCAGGATTATTTCTATCCTTCCCTGAAGTGTGTGGAAGTATAATGGCGGTGGCGTGGTTGAGTGGTTAGACCGCTCGCCTACCACCTAGGCGGAACCCGCATGTAGTATACGTGGTGGACAAAGCGGCGTCTGGGCGAGTTTTCTCAAAGTTCTACGGTTTCCCTCGCCATTCATTCCAATTGCTACATTATCACCCTTCCAATCATCCATATCTCACCATCATACTTGATGCTTGACTGATCACCCGCTTCCAGGTATTCACTATCCGGTCCAGAGGTCCCCCTGCTCCCCGACAGGCGTCTGACCCTTGGCACTGGCTTGTAAGTCCTAGAGGGTGTAAGTCCTACATAAGGGGAGGTTAATCAGGGAAAGAAAAGAAGAAAGACTCCAGGTCGTGAAGACCGCATAACTGGCCGAGAAGGCTCGGGGCGCTGACCACTTCCCACCCTCCAGTACTGCATCTCACTCATGACGTCTGTAGTGCGCAGAGATGGGGGACGCAGCGGCCTGGCGGCAAGCCTTGGTCCTTCATGGGCTGTTGCGCTGGGGGTTTAGTTTTCTTAGGTGGTGGTGGTGATGTGTGAGCGTGTCTGTGTGAGTGTATGTGAGTACGTGCGCGCGCGTGCGTGTGTACAGCATAAATAAAAAAAGAGAAGTAGATTAAATACCAAGTCTAAGTTCAGCAACTCCAAGAATGCGACACGAAGATTTTCAAGAAAACCCACACCTACCTCTTACATGGAAAAAATTTTCGAAAATGTTCATTTGCTAAAAAATAGCTGGAGAGTTGGGTTAAGATATTTTCATAACAACTGTAATGCACAGATTGAATTTTCTGGAAATGTCCTCAGAAATCTTCTTCATTCTGGATGACTCCCATAACTGGTAATTCATAAGAGATACACATCATCTTACTATACAAAAAAAACATCTCTCTTAAAAGAGACAGTTTATATGAAATACTTTTTTGTAGAGTGAACCATTTTGGAGGTATTCCTTGTTATTTTACTGAATTTTACAACACATAGTTTTCTCAAATGGGAACCCATTATTCACTTTTGTATCTCTTAGCTAAGCAAAGAGAACAGCATTTCAAAGTCATCACATAGTGACCAGCTTTTAAAGATGAGTATAATGTAAATCCTACTGTATTCTCATATTCCCCCTTGCTCCTACAAGAAAATTAGCAATAAGGTAATTTCTGCAAATGTTTATCTCGATTAAAATGAAGAACATAGAGGAATAACAGTTTGTAAGAATAGCTAGTACATGAGTAAAGAAAGCCGTGTGAGTGCAACACATCAGATGTTTAGAAAAAAATCTGTGTGTTTGTAAATAGAATGACTCAAACATGAAAGGTAGGTTAAATACCAAATTTGGAATTAAAGTTCAGCATCTTCCAAGGATGCGACGCAAAGTTTTCAAGAAAATTTCCCTGCCTTAAAGTACGCTTCACATGGAACATATTTCGAATGTTTTTATTTTTTCAAAAATGGCTAACGATTTTGATAAATGCGTATGTTTAAGAGATTTTCAATACAAATGAAATATATATCTTGAATGTTCTGGGAATGATCTCAGAAGTCCACTTCATTCTGAACAACTTTTGCATAACTGGTAAACCGTAAGAGAGAAAATCTTACTAAACAAAAGATGTAGATCTCGTTAAAACACACAATTTATGTCAAATATATATTTTAGTGAACCATTTTCCTAGAGATTCCTTGTCATTTGTTTGAATTTTGCAATGGGAAGTCTTATTCGCTTTTTTTATGTCCTGAACAATGGAATGTCAAAGCCATCACATAAGGACCACATCTGAAAGCCTACTGTATTCTCGTGTTGCCACTATAGCTACAAGGAAATATAGGAAGCGAGCCTGTATACAGGGAACGAAATGTTGCGGAGTGTGGCAGTGGGAGGGTTCAATCTCATGAACTGTCGATAACGTTGTTGTGTAACTTAGATTCAATGCTGTCAGGAAAACATTCACTCCCAAATTCTTGTACAATTTGCAATGGGTGAATATTTCGATTTTCGTGCTGGAGGTATTTTACTCCGTGTGAACATATTCGAGAGACACTGTGCACTGTAGGCATACTGCTGTCACTGTACACGCGTAATGACGTCACGCTCTAACCATATGGTAGGCAACTTGCGATCGCCTCATTTCGCAATAGCTGTATGACGGTTCGAACCCTAGTAATTAATAAGTAGGGCTAGGAAGTTCATGCATTTGCATGTTTTTTCATAGGGGTTAAAAAGGTATGCTTTTAAATTATGTGCATGAATTATGGAATTTTAAGTTATTTGACATGATTTTATGGTGCATATAACTGCATATTTTCTTGATTTTTATAAATGCATAATATTTCAATATTATAGTCCCTATGTTACATATTTTAATGATTTTTGTATGGTTTTTTTTTTTTTTTTTTTTTTTTTTTTTTTTTTTTTTTTTTTTTTTTTTTTTTTTTTTTCCATCTGGATAATATTTTTCATATTGGTAGTATTGCACATAATGATGCAACTCGCAAGGTGGCGAGAACTAATACTGAGTCCTGTTGTCATGCAGTAAATCCCCTGTTTTCATCCTTTCATTATATGTATGTGCATAGAGAATAATCAGTGCGTTATCTGAGAGGTTTGTATTAACAAAGATAAAATGCAGGTCAACGTTTTGAGCAGCACGATTATAACAAAGCTTGCCTGCCCACCAGTAGTTGTGTCGTGGTCTTCAAATGTAACAGTGTTGTGAATGGTTCCTACCAAATTAAATTAGGTGTATAAAATGTTAAAAAGCTCTTCAAACGCCGAAAATAAAACCAACTTCAAGTGCTAGATTAATTTATTTACAGATAGAGTTTTCGGGTGATTTAACATCTACAGATAATAGGACACTGTTTTTTTGAGCGTGTGAGAAAAATGTAGGGAGTGAGATTAGATTGCAAATAGTTCAGCACATAAACACAACAAAACCTAAGGAGAATTTAATCAGAAAACTCGCAGACAAAGAACCTCTTCAAAAACAGCTAGTAGAATGTTTAGGAAGGAGGGTAACTGAATTTTCATACGACTTGTGCCAAACATTTTTAGCTGCCGATATTCCCAAGTTCAAAATTAATAATCCGACATTTAAAAACTTTCTTGCCAAGTACACTCGACAACATGTGCCTGCACAAGACTTATGTCGGACATTGTTACAATAACGTATTGTCAAATATACAAAATGAATTAGCAGATCAGTTTGTGTGGTTGTCTGTTGATGAAACCCCTGATTCTGAGCGCCGTTCTATTGCTAATATAATCGTGGGAGCTTTAAACAATAAACAAAAGACCACACCTTATCTTCTTAATGTATGCGAATTGTCAACCACTGACAATGTAACTGTGACACAGTTTGTGATGGACTCTTTGAAATTACTAGGCTATACGATACGACCGGTTACTTTTATTTGTTACTGACGCAGGTTCTTATATGGTAAAACCAGGACAAACTCTGAAAGGTATTTTTCCCAACTTAATTTATATAACTTGTTTGGCACATGCTCTACATCTCATTTCTGAGACAATACGTGATTCTTTCCCGCTGGTAGATAGATTTGTGACCAGTACAAAGAGAGTTTTTGTTAAATCTCCTAAAAGAGTTGAGTTGTGTAGATCAACAGCACCTAATATCCGTCTTCCTCTTGTACCTGTGTTAACTCGATGGGTACATGGGTAGATGCAGTTTTATATTATATTGAGCATATAGAAATAGTTGAAGTTGTTAATTCAGTGGGCTCGAAAGGTGCTTCATCAATAAAAACTGTGCAAAATATTCTGTCAGGCACTGGGTTAAAAGAGGATCTTAGTTTCATATCTGCACATTTTTCTTTCTTACCAGCAGCTATAACGGCATTGGAAGCTGTAGGATCTTTGCATGAATCACTTACTGTCTTTGAAAAAAGAATATGTGATGTAAGTTTGGTTCCTGGTAGCATAGGACAAAAGTGAAGAGAAAGTGAATTATGTAATTTCAAAAAATTCTGGTTATAAACAGATGTGCGATATTTGAGACATCCTTGAAAGAAAACACTCTGTCACTCCAAGAGATTCTCTCCCTGTAAAGCAGTTAACATAGTTTAAATATGCCCCAATAAGATCTTGTGACGTGGAGAGAAGTTTTTCAGGTTACAAAAGTGTTTTGCGAGACAACAGATGATGTTTCACAGTGGAAAATTTGTGCAAAGTGTTGGTTGTGACTTGCAATTTAGCAGTTAATACAAGCAGCGGAACCACTTCTGCTTCAACCTCTAAGGAATAAGGTAACTTTATTATTTATACTAATTCGTCTTGTCTACTGCAAAGGGACATTAATTGTTTTAATTAAACAGTGCTAATTTCTTGGCATATTTTCAAGTTTTTAAGAGCATATTTGCATGCATATTTCAGTGTTTTTTAGGGCATGAACTTCCTAGCCGTATTAATAAGCTATAAGACCATCTCTACAAATGTCTGTCTTGATTAACATGATTGACATGACATAGATAGAAGAATAAGCGTTTTTAAGAATAAATTGTACAAGAACTTACAGAGAAGGTACATATAAATAATTCTGGATTGCACACAATTAATCAGACTCTTAGTGCACAAAACAAAATAATAGTTCTATAGAGGAAACTACTTACTGGAATACCCCAAAAACCCAACTTAACATTTTCCCCCCATTATGGCGTGGTCTAGCAACATTTGGTAATATTCCATCTGTTAGACTGAACTAGTACTGCCAATTGTTCGTAAAATATAAGCATGGCCGTATCGGTTGGATGATCGTCCACCTCTGCCTTGCATATGTGGGCGTGAGGCCGGCATTCGGGTTCGCAGGCCCTAGTCCGATATGGACTGTAGTGCCACGGGTTTAACTTTTATAGCTACGGCCATAGTTGCTGTTATTACATCCGTTATGTTGCCATAGATAAAGTTGTTGCAGAGAAGCCAACCGATAGATTTCAGAACAAGATTCTGTTTAGCCGGTGTATCAATCTCTGGACGTCATAGTGTGTACATGGTTTTGTCCTGAATTGTTTTAGTGCATTATATGCAGTTATAGTTACTGCTGTGTTAGCAACACAGTATTGCATTAAATATATATTACGATATTCAGCGTTCGAAAGTGGTTTTATTCAAAAGTGTTATTGCAGGACAAGATTTTCCGAGATGAGTAGGTTCATATGTCATGTGGTAACGATGTTCAAGCATTATCATCGTTTGAAAGCAGGTTACTTTAAACCCTGTGATATTTGAGGTTAGAAATAATGCTTTTATTATGTAGGTTAGCAGTAGTGCTTTTTAATGTAATGTCGGCCATGTTGAATGCTTGGGAATTGCCGATAAGCTGTTTCCCCTATACAATGGATGCCTTGCATCTGTGGTATTGCTGGTAATCAGAGGGCAGATACTTTAGCCAAAAAAGGGACTGATTCCTCCCTTCAGCACTGCAGTTTCGTTTGCTCGAGCAACATCTATCATCCATCGAAAGATATGGACCACCCCTAGGGATCACCTAGATGACAAAATCAGCAATTACCAATGGAAAGAACAATACCGCTATTACCAAACTAGCTAAGGTGTGAAGCAGCTGCTAAATTCATACTCAGCACAGGCCACGATTGCCTGGGTAAATGCCTGCACCACAATAGCATTATATAGAGTCCACATTGTATACTCTGCAACCAAGGAGCTATGGACTCCAACGCCACAACAGCTGTTCCTCTCTGATGCGTACTCTCACCGATAAGTACTGGGGGACACGAGATAAAATGACTTTGGCCTCATATTGAAACCATAATGTAACCCCACACCTGTTCATTTGCTCCTTCTCATAGTACTTATACGTATTGTCATGATTATTGTTAATGATGTATATCAAAACCCTGCACTGAATAAATAAAATACAATCGCTCAATCTCCTACTTGCCAGTTTGGATGTCCAATTGTCCACTTTAATATTGTAACGCCGAGCTCGGCGCACAACACATGACGGACAGAGCCAAGCTAGTTTACACCATATGCCGGGCCGGCGAGCGGGTAAAGGCGTTCAAAGTCAGGCTGCCTCGCACAACTTTTTGTGTGTACGCGACTAACAATGGAAGCGGCTACACAAAAGGGGCTTTCTCCAGAACTTTCGAGAAGATCTGGCCGTGTGATCGTCGGCGTGTGTGTAGAAGTCGAGAAAGGCCAGTGTAACGTCATTCCCTTTAAATAAAAAGGCTAGGAACAGCAGAGGAGCAAGTTTTTCGGTTACAGACATGATTTGGTCAGTGCGTTAGTGAGTGTGAGACAGCTTGTGAGTGAGTGAGTGAGTGAGTGAGTGAGTGAGTGAGTGAGTGAGTGAGTGAGTGAGTGAGTGAGTGAGTGAGTGAGTGAGTGAGTGAGTGAGTGAGTGTGTGTGTGTGTGTGTGTCGTGAAATATACCTCGGTCGTCATAAAGAAGATTCAAGAGCGTCGAGCGATTTAACGTCGCAGTTGGAGTATGAGACTGAGAAACTGAGAAAAGACACTGAGAAGACTGAGACAAGGTTACGAGAAGTAACAATTGCGAGTTGTGATAAACACGAAATACTGCAGGCTGTGTTAACGACGAGAGGAAAACTGTATTTCTGATAAAAAATGTATAAGTCAATAAAGTGATAGAAAAGAAACCGCACGCATTTTGTCATTTTGTCATGCTGGTGTCAGGAAGTGGGATTCGTCGTATTGCTATTTTCTCACAATATGTTTTCGAATCCACCCATTTACTATATAACTATTGTTATGTACACCAGTCAATTCGAACTATTTCAACTTAGTTAAAACAATGATTTAGAAACTTGTGTTCACTGAAAGAGTCAATACAGGGATGATTTAATACATGTACTGTTTGATTAACAGTCTAATCTACAATTTCTCGTGACTCGGTTCTAGGGGACAGCTTCGTCTGTGCTGTTTCCGTTAACAGGTTCCATTATTCTGTACAAGTGAGCACATGCTGGAAGTTAAAGTACCAGTGTGATATATAAACATCTGCCCTAGACATTCAGGTACCTATTTAAATTATAGAGCATCTTCTAAGGGGATAGATTGAATATAGTCACGAGGCCAATGGCTAAGTGCTTTTCATGTCAAGTGGTGAACTGATTTTGACGTTGGACTGTAGCCCTTTAGGGGTGTTCGGACAAATTCATTGAGCTAATGCAGGAAAACAACTGCTGCGAAAATAATCATTTACTTCTACCATTGTCTCAAATTTTACGCCAATTTTTACTCTCTCTACTACGTGTAGTAGGATGGTTTGAAAAGTTCTCGGAAAGAAATAGAAAAAAGCACTAACAGTATTGAAACCTTTTTATTTTTCAATGTAGTCTCCTTGTAGATTAATATATTTGGTCCAGCAATGTTCCAATGCCTTGATCCCGTCTCGAAAATGTCATTCCTCCAGGCCTGTAAGATAGTTGTCAATTCCGGCTATCAATTCTTCGTTTGAAGTGAATCTTCAGCTTTGGGGAGAGATGGAAGTCTGACGGAGCCACATCAGGCGAATAAGGCGGGTGTGGCAATAATTCATACCTTAGTTCGTGTAACGTTGCCATGGAGACGGCACACGTGTGCGGGGGTGTATTGTCTTGATGGAAGATGACTTTCTTCTTTCTTGCTGAACCTGACGTTTTTTCGCTTATCTTTTATTGTACTCGTACTTGCTCCAGGATGTCGGGATTACTCCGTCAGCGGGAGTATTTCCTACCTGGAAGTCGACTCTGAAGTCCCGGGTTCGATGCTGCAGCTACTCTTCCTTTCCTCTGGTCCAGCTAGCTGTGGTTACTAGAAATTTATACCCCAGTGAAAGGAATCGCCGATCTAGGGAGATCTAGGTTGCGGGACTTAGAATCAATATAAATTTCACTTTGGTTCGAAATGGTTGTAAGCACACCTGTTTATTTGCGGCACTTTTCACACATGCCTTGTTAACATACACACACATTAACGTCAGAATGCTGCCCGTGAATGTATTTTCGCAGCTTGTCCCTTGGTTTCTTATGCATGATGTGATTACATGTCTTCAGCACTTGAACCTCTTTCGGCTCCCTACCTAATTTGGTGCGTACTTATACGGCGATTTCGGCGTGCACACACGTCAAGAATTTTCGAACACCGTGATTTCATCTTGTCTCCTCTATATTAGCGAATGAGCCTTCCCGAGCCGATATATTTTATTGGTCGGCCGACTCACGCCGGAAACAAATTTTGAATTTGGTGCTAACATATTTGTCCTTATTGGGTGAACCAAATACCCACTTACGAATTCTCAGTGTAAAATCGGGATTTCCCCAATATATGTGACGGAGATTCTCGGACTTTTTTTTTCTTCACCCTGATTATTTCACAAAAGGTGAAAGAAAGATTCCCCTTCGGTCTTTTAACAATAGTCTTGCGACCGCATAGTGTGAAAAACCCGCTGCTTGCTCCCCTAGAGCACAATTTCTGCCTTTTGGGCGCTTTCAACGTTAAATATTAACACAAAATACTTTAGCGATGTTAATTCTTGGTCTAGGCCCTAACTACATATTTACAGGTTACATATTAAAATAATCTACATAAATTGCCCTAACACTATGTACGTGCATTACCAATATTTATGACGCTAATTATTCATACATGTTACAAGTGTTTACATTTATATTATGTCAGTCTTGTTTTGGACATTTCTACCCAAGGAGATTATTCTACATTAATGGTTTGCCCAGTGGGGAAACAGAATCGCTTTCACATCCCAGAACACCTTAAAAAATTGTCTTTGCTTTCTTTGGTGGTGGAGAATCAGCATGTTAGCATTGATTTGACTGTTGCTTTGTCTTTGGGGTATAGTAGTGGACCCAAGACTCATCTGTGGTCACAAACCAGCATAAAAATGTTGTTCGTTTTTCCTAAAACGTGCCAAGCATTGTTCCAATATTTAAATTCTCATGCGTTTTTGATCCAGTTTCAAGATTCGCGGCTCCATCTTGTAGATCATTTTTTCATATCTAATTCTTCAGTTAAAATGTGATATACCCTTTCAGATGAGGTCTGGCAAGCTTGAGCAATTTCTCGCACTTACAATCGCAGATCCTCCATGACCTTTCTGCGCACTTTTGCAATGTTTCCTGTCTGGTATGGTGATACATTGGATGTCGAGAATTCAACGGGAATATGTTTTGAGCCATCCTGAATAAAAAAAGGGGGATTTTTAGAAAAAGTCCGCACGCGCACGTGTGTGTGTGTGTGTGTGTGTGTGTGTGTGTGTGTGTGTGTGTGTGTGTGTGTGTGTTTGTGCCGGTGTCTGTGAGCAGCATAACAAAAACGAAAAGTCGATTAAATACCAAAGTTGGTGCCTAAGTTCAATATGCTTCAAGGATGCGACACGAAAATTTTGAAGAAAATTCCCCCACCCTAAACGAACTTTTGCATAGAAAATCTTCCGAAAATTTTGAATTTCTCAAAAATGGCTCTTAGGATTTTGATTAAAATACCATATGTTTGACATATTTTTATGGCAACTGAAATGTATATTTTAAGTTTTCAGGCTAGAGTCCATGTAGTCCTGTTTACTCTATGACTTTTGCGTAACTCCTAAACCGAAAGACATAGACCATGTCAGAACCACAGAACAGAATTTACGTCAAATGATCTCTTTTGTAAAGTGAACCATTTCGGCGATATTCCTTGTTCTTTGTACGAGGTCTGCAATACTTTAACTTTTCGCAAATGGATAGTCGTTATTCACTTTTTATCTCTTGGCCGTGCAAAGAGAACGGAATTTCAAAGCTTAAAAACAAAATCAGCAATAGGATAATTTCTGCAAATAGTTATCTCGAATTACATGAAGCGAGAGGAATATGAGTTTGTAAGAATAGTTATAGTGGACACAGTTTATCGGCAGTTCCCAGGAGTTATCACAGTGTTAAAGTAACTTGCTTGCAAACAATTATAATGCTTGAACATCGTTACCACACAACACATGATGAACGTACTCACCTTCGGCAAATCTTGTTCTGCAATAACACTTTTGGATAAAATTACTTCCGAGCGCTAAATACCGTAATATATACGAGATGTACTACTGTGTAGCGAATGCAAAAATAACAACACTAACTATAATTGCATATACTGTTCTAAAACAATTCAAAATAAAATTACGTCCAGTGATTGATTAATTAATTAATTAATAGGGCGTCTAAACAGAATCTTGTTTTAAAATCTATCGGTTGGCCTCTGCAACACGTTCATAAACTGGCAATATAACAGACACAATAACACCAACTAAGGTCATAGCTATACCACGGTTATATGTTACAAACAGTTGGCGGTACTAATGCAACCCAACGGATGGGATATCACCAAATATAACCAGACTCCACCATAATGGGGGGAAAATGTCAAGGTTGGGTATCTCAATAAGCTGAGAGAAAGTCATGAGTGCAATATCATAATTTTAGTGTTCCGCTTCAACAAAATTTCCAATATGAATGTCGAAATGTTGTCTAGGACGTCAAAACCATGATTCAAACACAAACAAAACTACACACGAGAGGTAAACAGGAATATCATTATCTCAATCTTTGGATTAAAAGTATTTTATTTCGGTTTTTCCAGTGTTTATTAATAGAAAGATCAATCGCCTTTATAACTTATTTTTATGCCGAGACGCCGGTCGCGGCGCGCAACAAAGGACGGTCGAGGTCAAGCTACCTCAACACATACCAGGCACTCAAGAAAAATTAAAAAATCATTTTGCTATTTAACGAAGCTGTCAATTGCCAGGATCACATCAGCGTCGCCGGTGTGCCGGAATATCGTCCCGCAGGAGTTCTTTTACATGTCAATAAATCTACTGACATGGAGCTGTCTTTTTAAGCACACTTAAAAACCATCGGCCTGGGCCGGGTTTGAACCCGTGACCTTGGGATCAGTAGACCAGCGTCTAACCAACTGAGCCACCCAGACCGACCAAGGCACTCAAGGGTAGGATGCCTCGCGCTGCCCTTTGTGAACACGTGAAAATAAGCGCGACACTATAGAGCGTTTTCAAATTATTTGGGAGGCGGCCGGCGTATTTGTAGAAGTTCCGGAAAAAGTGAAGTTCGAGAAGGGTCCGTGTTACGTCATCGTCAATATATGAGGTGAGACACAGAGTTAACTCGTCACATCAGGCAGTTTTTAGTGCGCGTGTGCGTGTGTGTGTGCACGGTCGTCGTGAGAGAGTCGTCACGTTGAAAGGAAGATAGCGAAGCAGTTAATGAGTGTTGAGTGATCCTATCGTCCGAGTTAGTTTTTGTGAGACAACGAGAGAACTGAAAGACAGAAAATTGTGTTTTACGGTTACGAAAAGACAACAGTTGTGGGTTGTAATTTCACGAAGAACTGTACACTATGTTAACGTCATGAAAATGGAACTGTTGTTCTGCCTTCAGTTAGAACAAAAATAAACTGACAAAAATAGCCGGACTGGAGTTTGTCATTTTCTCATAATTCTTATAATTTAAAGCAATGTACCCCAAGAAAATACAATGAGGAAGGTTAAATTAAAATAAAGCTGGTGTTACATTCACATGTCTTTCTCTGCCCATTCTTCAACAAAATATTCTTAAAAAGCTTAAATATTCTATCTACTACGTTAATCGAGAAAAACACTTGAAGTGCTTTTATTGCCTCTTATTGGCTGTTAGGAGTATAGTAAGTGCAAATATTTATACCGGTAATTGAGGTCAGGATAATGAACAACTCTACAAGATTTCCTTCATTTGCAAACTTATAAATTTAGTTATTAAGAGTGCTATGTTTTCAAGTTGGCTAATACTTCAATTAGACAAGCCACAGAAAACATGACGCAGATAGGGCGGAAAGAATGCTGTATCGGGACAGAGTTAAAATGTGTTGTACAAGGCCAATGTCCTTACATTATCTGGGCCAGTGGGTCGCGCATTGAGGTGTGAAGCAGAACGGATAGTCTATCTTACAGTGCTGTTCATTTCGCAGCGCAATTACGACCACGCAAAAACATCCGGTAGTTAACTATGTGATTGGTTTGTGGGTAAACTGTTCACGAAGAGAAAAAATAACTAACACACTGAAACGGTACCATGGTATTAAGGTACCATTTATCAAAGTATATACACTTATACCCCTAACACCTGTGTATATATATATATATATATATATATATATATATATATATATATATATATATCCTTGTAGGTACAGTGGGAATAGGGGAGTACACATGTCCTGTGATTGGCTTCCCATTCTGCGACATTTCCGATCGTCAAATGAGTTTTGTAACGCTTCAACTAGAAATTTCTTTATGAATATTGTTTTTGAAGTCTGCAAGTATTTGTCGACGATTTGAATGTACCTTTATCTTCAAACAACCCCTGAGAAAGAAATGACAACTGAGAAATATGGAGATCTTGGAGGCCATAAAAGTTTCCATTTTTCGTGAGGACTATTTCCAAAAATTATAGGAAACCCCCAACTTGGCGAGGCGAGTAATCGTTGCAAGAATTGACGCATAGCAATTTGCATGACATCCTTTTGCTGTCCCCTTTCGATTTGTAGGTCTTAAAAGATGATGTTCACAGAGAAGTTTCTGCTACTACAAATGAAATATTACAAAACTCGTCTTACGATATACATCTGTCTTAGCAGAAATGGAGGCCGTTTGAGGGACACAGTTATCAAAAAATGAAATGATGTCCCGCGGTGCATAAAATGAGACAATTGGCATTAATCTCATGTATTTGTGAATTTACATAAATAATGCCCTTCAAAATTAGTAGTCAACAATTTGATTTCATTTATTCATTACAGTCGAACTCTAGCTTATTTTAAGCCAGAGTTCTTTTCAGGATTAACATTGCCACTATACTTTAGAACTTTGCTAAATAATACGTAATGCCCATTGAACTTGTTCAGTAATGGTTCATATCTTAAAGGATAGGCTTTAAACAAGTGAACGACAAAAGAAGAGATACCAGGTGCGCTTTTTCCAGTATCGATCACTGCTTCATCTAAATATGCAGAGTTACCATGGTAAAAACCCGCCTCTCATTGTTTTTTCAAAGGCAAGAACTGTTTGCGCATGATTTGAATTAAATGTTAATACTGTTCTATTCTTTGAGCTTGGAAAATTGCGCCGAGAATCATTTTCTCGGCAGGAAAACGTATTTTTCCCAACTTCAAACTTTAAATGAACCTTCATGTTTTTGTGGTCAATAACGTACTGTAAAGAGACAATTGAATAAAATAATTCATCCGGTAAGTTCATAGGTTTTTAAACTTTGGAGGGATTGTTTTAGTTTGTTAATGACATCCGAATGAAAATGAAGCGCAGATGGAATATAATTACTCAATTTTTCCTCCAATTATTTCAGTTCAATTATAATGCGGACTACTTGTGGTAAAGATGTTTTGAATGTAGACCCATAACAGTTGTCTATCCCACCAGTTTTATCGTTTTCAATTCATCACCTCGACATGAAATTGCTGGTGTTACCAACTGTTATTCCCTACTCGGCCTTCATCTCTTCAATTGTTACCGGAATTAAAATGAACTGAACATTCATAAATTAAATATGTTTATTATAATTATTAATGTTTAATAAGGTCGTTTTCTGGACATGAATACAACCTTTTCAGCCCTTGTGAAACAGTTAAAAT
The DNA here is from genome assembly GCA_030765045.1 of Tenodera sinensis. Classification (NCBI taxonomy): domain Eukaryota; kingdom Metazoa; phylum Arthropoda; class Insecta; order Mantodea; family Mantidae; genus Tenodera; species Tenodera sinensis. The sequence continues at coordinate 54,986,918 of CM060969.1, forward strand.
AAGCAGAGCTCCAAATTCTCTACGTTATAAGTTCATGACATCCAAAGCTCTCGTTACAATGGTTACTACTTATTGATTAATTCATTGTATATCGTAGGGGATTCCGCACTTATCAAACTGAGTCGGATTTGGAAGTCAGATTCCGGGCAGAAGGGATGAGATGATAGTACGCCACGGGCGATCAGGGACCCACAAGGAAAAGCTCATTGAGGGCAGGTCCCTACAGGAAGTTTGCTACACCACCCCAGGAACAAATACAAATGCGAATTAGGATTCAAGACACAGCCTATTTGTGCGTCAAACCGAAAGTAACATATGGAACAGAGACTATCAACAAACTCAGGCTTCATGATGGAAATATCGCCTAGTGTAAACTGCGCTGAAACACAGCGCTAATACGCTCCCATTTTGTCCTTGGCTGTACAAACTATTCTTACAAACGCTTATTCCTATACTTCATGTTAATCGAGGTAAACATTTGTAGAAATAATCTTATTGCAATTTTCTTGTAGATGCAAGGGGAATATCACAATACAGCAGTCTTTAAGGGCAGTGAGAGATGGTCGATATGTGATGCCTTTGAAATTCCGCCAAGAGATAAAAAATAAAACCGACACTCGAAAGGCCATAAGGGAGAGGAAAAGAAGATAAAAAATGAGTAACGATTTTCCATTTGAGAAAATGCTAGTATTAGAAAATTTAAACAAATGACAAGAAATATCTGTGAAGGGTTACACATTTGACAAATTATCTGTTTTAAAATGAGATACACATTTTTGTGGCGCAAGATGCCATTTCTTACTGTTTTCCAGTAGTATAAAAGTTATCCAGAATGAAGAGGTCTTCTCAGCAGTGGCAGCTCGCAGTCAAAATTTTAGGGTAGGCAAAGTGTAACAGTAACAACAAACAACAACAATAATAATAACAACAACAACAACAACAACAACAATAATAATAACAATAATAATAATAATAATAATAATAATCTAATAATAATCTAATAATAAACCCCGTTTATCCGAAATATAGGGGGCGAAGTCATTGCGGATAACGTAAACAATATATTGTTTGGTTGTTTAATAAGAGCAGAGTGAATGAGTGTGACTTACGGACGAATTACCGCCAAAACTAAAATCACGAGTGTCGGCAGACTTTTTTCCAAGGGGGGGGGGGGCACATGTTGGAAATTTGCAATCATATAATACTAAATCATTATTTTACTGTCAAAATTTATAGTATTTGTTGCAGATAACCGTATTAATTTGTGCTAAACAAAAATTGTTCTTTACATCAAAATTAAAATAATAGTTTAAAGGTCAGTAACTGACTGCACATTAAGTTCACCAACTTCCAAGGGGGAGCCGTGGCCCCCCTTGCCCCCGTTTCGCTACACCCATGACTGAAATAGCTTAAGAAATTGAAAAATTGTCTGACTGCAGCTTTGTGTTAAATAGCTAAATCACTCCTCTTTTCATTGTTAGTGCGCCGCGAAAGCGAAATTTGTAATAGTTCACTAATTAAGTCGGTCATACTGGTATTACACAGAGATAACGACAGATTCAGATCTCTGAGATCTTCGTTCGTGGAGTATGGCTGTTCGGAAAATGTCGCATAAATTCGGATTTGGGCCGGCAAGTGCTCTGACTGCTGGCAGACGCGTCTACGCATGCTCGGAGTGCATATACAGACCGAATGTTTCCTTATCCCTGTTCAAGGGCCTCGTACTGAGGAAAGGGGGCCGGGCAGGCAGAGGTTAAGCTAGCCTGCTCTCCACTACCCAGGTTCCATGCGTATCATTTCTGCCGCGCGTTTCAAACACGCAGCGCAGTTTTGATGAATCGGAATTGAGATTAAAGGATTTGACCATGCGCTGGTCATTATAACCGAGAAAACTTTTCTTGAACTGGAATTTAGGGGAAAATGACGGTTCAAATGATAAAATGCAGAATCAGACTTAAACATTATTTGTTGATGTATTACGATAGGGTAGGCAGTGCCTACCCTGCCTACCCTGAGGAGCCGCGCCTGCTTCTCAGGGTATTCCCAGAAATTTCAAGGTATGACTTAGAAACTTCCATGGAATCGCCTGTTTGTGTCCGACACTGGATACTGACTGTTCCTCCGACTGAAGTAGTGAAGTGGGGAATAACCGCTCATTGCGTAGGCGTCTCCAAAGAGATAAGGTTGTGCTAGCCTCTGGTTCCCAGGGAGGCAGGTTCTAACTCGGTGGAGGGTGATGGATTTTTTCGGGCGTAAAAATCTTTAGCATGACTTGCTTCGAAAGTGAAGTAAAGTCGGTGGTCCCGTGAGACGCAAAAGAACCTCAAGTCTGATAGAGAGGCTTCTAAGCACAATTAAGCGGTATTTCACGCTCAATGTAGAATGAGACGCTGAGAAGCACACCAGTTAAAACGTATCCATAAATAACACTCTATTTTAATTTTTTGTGTGAAACCTATAAATAATGTGAATATTTTGATGGTCGAAAAGCAAAACAAAAACAGCACTAACACTTCTATCGGAAGGGAAAATACGTTCTCTACTTTAAGATTAATATAATTTATTTTAATACTAGCTGTTTATGTAAAAGAAACAACGTAATATTAATGAAAGTCTAGCACCAAGAAGCAGACCTCAGGAGTGATGGGAAACTTTCCTTATAAAACTTAACCTCACCGACTTCCTCAAGTTCTGAATTGCGAGCATGTTCCTGGAAGCAATTCGCTCGTCTATACAAGTGGAGAATGAAAGCGTGAAACCCTCAAAATTCCAAACTTCTTTGCAAGACAGTGGGCCCTTAAGTGCAAAGGGGAGAGAGCTTCATAACTCTGGCATATTAAACTCCAAGCTTCCATTGTTTAGTCTTCACTCAAGAATAGGAGAGAAAGAAGGGGTGGCGAGAAAAACAAATGACCGAGGTGTTTATGTTTAAAAGTTATCCTCTATTTTAACAAAGTTGAACCATGTAAAGTGTAATTTTTGCACCTGTTGACGTGAATAAAAAATTCGGCCTGAATAAGGCAGATGAATTATTTTGAAATCAGTCTTCAAAATATCAGAATTTCAAAGTAATCCCATAGCAAACTGGGTTTTAAAAACTGAATATTACTTTGACCTACTGTATTCTTCCTGTACAGTATCTAAATTAAGAACTAGATAGACCGAGCGAGATGGTTTCACAGTATAGAGGAAACAACTTATTGGAACACATCAAAAACCAACTGTGACGTTTTCCCCCAATATGGCGTGGTCTGGTTATATTTGGTGATATTCCCCTTTGTTAGGTTGCATTAGTACTGTTCGCAAAATATAACCATGGTAAAGCCACGGCCATAGTTTGTGTTATTGCATCCGTTATTTTGCTACAGCTCTTATCTTATTATTGAACCCGTTGCAGGGAAGGCAGCTGATAAATTTTAAAAGAAGATTCTGTTTAGACGCTGTATTAATCTGTGGACGCCGTTGTATTTGTCGTGTGTGCGTGGTTTTGTCCTTAATTGTTTTACTGGAGCCGTAGTTACTGTTATTTTTGTCTTCACAACACAGAAGGGCATTAAATATATCAAGATATTTAGTTTTCGGAAATTACAGAACTAGATTTGCCGAAGGAGAGTACATACCTAGTAATGCTTGAACATCGTTATCACACAAGATGAACCTATCATTTCAAAGCATGTTACTTTAACCCTGAGGTATTTGAGGTTAGAAATAATGCTTTTTGGTGTAATGTTTACTGTAGTTTAGTGCAATGTCGGCCATACTGAATTCTTGGGAACCGCCCATAAGTTGCTTCCGCTGTAACGTGAGAGGCTACATTCGGGAGGTCCCGTATTCAAATCCCGCACATCGACCAATAAGATTGACTTTTTTCCTAGTTTCCCTCAATCACCAAGGTAAATGCCGCATTGGATATTTAATATCACAACCCAACGTTTCACATTAAGTGTAAAACAACAGTATAAATGAAAAATAGCGATAATAGTGAATGCTGTGCCATCTATCCACAAATAATGAAGCAGATAGACTGGATGACACCCTAATGTCATCTGCCGTTACGAAGGCATAGTACAGTTGCCCTGCACAGGACCCTCTGGATAACGGACCTGACACTGGCATCCCAGTTGTACAAAAATGGCGCCGGCAGTTGGTGGTGATTTCTGAGGTGTTTCCACACGCTATCCTTCGTATTGTTTTCTATGCCTTTGGGTTATTGTTTGTTATAATAATTCCTATATAAGTTTGTCTTCATATTAGCAAAACGAGTGTTTAAAATCTTTCATTTGGGCAGTATAGGGAACGGAAATAAATCTAATAACATGTTGACTGTGCCGTGTGCTCTCCATGTGTTTATGTTCATTGTGTTCCTTCTAAGATTATGGCTACATTAGCCGTATAGTGTGGTTAATTTATCTGTTTGCAAGTACAATTTGTGTCACGATTACGGTGGTGAGAGGTTGTTGAAGAAAAACTGTTCCTGTACTGTATGTATTGATATAGTACCTAACCTCAAACATCACAATGCCCCTGTTGCATTCCCGGATGCAAATTAAAAATGAGAAACTTTCAGTTAAAACAGAAAGTAAATTGCAACGTAAAGCTTGTACATTCAGTATTTAATTACTATAAATTGCAGCGTTATGTGTGTTAGTTGCCGGTGTATATATAAGATGGTGAATAGTGTGAATAGTGAAAGAATAATTTCGAGTGAACTCAATTAGTGACAGCTGCAACAACAACAGTTTCATGTAAGTAGTATGCTGCTTGTATTTATACATTATCTTTTGTCTTTGTAATTTAAATGTGTAGCTGTAGTTTAGAAGAAATGTGTTATGTTGCTGCATGTGAAAACTGTAGACTATGGCAAAGTTGCTTTACAATGCTGATTTAAGGTTATGCATTTCATATATTTGATTTACAGTGCTGTTTTAGGGTTATTATTTTTAATATTTCATCTACTTTTGTGGATTCCCCCTGTAAAATGAAGTGTCATGAAGTGCTGAGTAATATATTGTTGCAAACTGAGTAATCATGAGTTTTCAGTAAAAGTAAAAGTTCGTTTCCTGTCATGCCATTACTTCTTTTTTTTTTTTTTTTTTTTTTTTTTCATTCGTTATTCCATACGAAGAAGGGCATTAACACTATCATTTCCTTGATAAGGCTCACACCAGAAATTTTGGATAGAGTACAATTGTTCCTTCGCCGCTGTCAACTTTTTCTTTAAAATCTAGTCGCCATTTCGAGCAGTTCCTATAAAATTAGGTAAAGACCTAGATAGTTTTGTTTTTATACTTTCTTCATCCTTTAAATCACTTCCCATTTTGAAATGCACTAAGCAGGATTCAACTTTCTGTTAGCAAGAATTGTAATTAATTGTACAGATATTTTAAAATAAAAATGCTTAAATTGAAACACAATTTAAAACCAAGACCAAAATTTACTACTGTGCTTTTCAAATGGGAAGCAGTTTGTCCTTGAGCGTCTCCAGGCCGGTAACCAATCGGAGTTCTGCTGTGTTGTGTTATTGCTTTCCCCTTAAGTGGGGCTTGACGCGATCCAAGAAATATAAAGAGTGGGGGTAGTGAGTTTGCAACGCTGTGCATGTTAATGTATCTCATTGGCTGCAGATCAGAATTCTTCCCCATTTTAAAAGCACAAATGCTCTACTCAAAAGAAAGGAAGTAAAAGAAAGTAATGAATGAGATTCGAACTCGAAAACGATTATAACTTTATATTCGAACGCTGTCATAATCACTGCGCCAGAGAGGTGTGTTATAAAACATCGCATCGTTTCGTGTGTTGCGGTGTTGTATGTTTTATATTAGCTAATGGCGTACTGGCACTTCGAAAACTTTTAACAGTAACTTCGAAATTTCAACAAACAGGATATAAGTCTCCTATCTCAAATAACTTGTTTCAGAGATCTGTATATTCTCTAAAACTATTTTAGTGTAGCTCATTAACAAGCTGTATGTATTTATATTGTAACAAAACTGCAAAACCTAAAGTCCGGTTACTTTTGAATCACTTTATTGTACCTACTTTAAATTTTACTACAAATGCAGTTTCCTTCTTGTTAACACAGTTCATAGTCTTTTCTGTCATTACAATTCACAATTGTTTTTCAGATAATCTTCCTCAGTCTTTCAATGTCTTTCTCCAGTTTCTCTGTCTCTGTATATCTTGACTACGATCGCCCATCGTAACCTACAGTCGTAGCCTACAGTCACTTGATGACACATATGCAGTCACTGGCAGGCTCTCCTAACTAAAAATTAACTGTACACGACGACTTACGCAACTAAACTCACGGCTACAACTCCAACTAGTCTCAACTAAACTAAAATCTACTGTCTGAATGCTCGCGCTGTCTATGGTTCTCTTCTGCCTATGGTTCTTGAGTTGATGTCACGTGACCTTTCAACTTTCCATGCGCACGTGTGCAACGACTCAGCGAGAATCAACGACAAGCTTCTCGGCCACTCGCGCGCACGCGCACACGCACACACACCCACCCCAGGCCGCCTGGGCCCCCTCACGACCGTATATTGTTGTGCGACCAACGTCATAATATATTGTTTTCCTTTGGAATGGCTTCACTTTACGAGGTTTATCGTCAACATACTTGATCATGTATCAAACTCTTCCAATAGGGTTTAAAAATATTTGTGCACTTCCCTTGCACTAAGGTAGAGTTAGAGTATGGCTGGAGGGGATTCTACACTGCATCAACAGTACCGGCTACTGTATGTCAGACCCCGGGAGGAAAGGATGTGTTGGATCCCGGGCGAGTAGCGTAGCCGCGGGATGGCTAACGTGTGCTGGACATTCATCTCGACTTTTTCTTTGATACTAGTAATTTATTTTTGATTCAAGTTTATATCTGGCTATTGCCATGAATTTTAGAAGGGCGCTGATGACCTAGAAGTTGAGCGCCCTTAAACCCACAAATCTAATGTAATCTAATCGACACCAGTGATCTTCAAGCAGCCAAGGCGACTACAATGCAACCCTTCCGTCAAGAACAATTACAGTTTGCAAACTTCCCACACAGCAGTGCCAACACTCTCGACCCTGAAACACCGAAACGAAACGAAGTTGCGTGCGGAGGATGTTCAGGTGTGCAGCCCCGACCAACCTCCCAGCGAGGAAAAACCCCGTCAGTACCGGGAATCGAACGCAGGTCCCCCGCGTCAGAGAGAGGCGCACTACCATTGCGCTACAGGGACGGTCTACCTACATTTTCATAACTGATTTAATTAAACACTTAAAAATAATCAGTCTTTCATTTATAGTCTCATGAAAACGCAATTCGTAGGTAATATACCCATACTAACACCTGCTGCATCAAGTATGTATTTTTTACGTTAATAGCAGTTCATATTAAATAAGAAGAACGAAACTGACTTTACTGCGCTATAATTGCAGACATTTCTGGTTCTAATTGTGTTGCCTATCATCAAAACGAACACTGAACATTTTCATCAGTCATAGCAGACTCATACTTTGATTTGGCGTATTTCATTTCTGAAAATGTCTTTTCACAGATATACGCTGATGTAAACACTGATATTAGTCCCCGTGCAAAGTCTTTAAAATAAGGAAAATTACTTCTTGACAGTTGTAAAAATCGATGAAATTAACTTTTTAATTTGTCCTTCCTTAGGTCATTACAATGTATATCAACTAAAAATTTATGCACTTGATTTTATTTAATTGTTCGAAATTCATGAAAAATTAATATAATACAGGCGCACCATGTATTTTTATTTATTTAATCTAATGCTTAGGCTGTTAAACAATTGTCGTTAGCCTCCGTGGTTACCAATACAATTGTTCATTTTACTTGTCCCAAAATTGAAGAGCAGAGCATGTACTAAGATGTTCCCAGTTTTTAACGGTATCTTCCTAACACAGCATGCAGTTCGCTGAGCAGTATAATCATACGGTGTAGATGGTATACAAGACAGTCATGCTGTATTATTTTTCGGAATGTTGCAGTAGTTTCACTTCGAAGTAATTCTGATATAGAATTTGTATTGCAGAGTATGCTGGAGCATTTCTTTTCACTACTTACTTTGTTCAGTTCTTTCAATGGTATTTAATATTTTTATTCTCTTTGGCCAAGCTATCAGCTTCTTCATTTCCTTTTAATCCAATGTGAGATAGGATCTATTGCAGTTTACATTTCCTTCCCCCCTTTCCATTCTTTTTTGTAGCTACGCAGCAGTGCACGGTCTACATGTAATTATTGGTACAGATAAGATTAATATTTATATATTCTAACTAATGGGTTTACTGTGGACCACGCCTACCACCTAGGCGGCCCGGGTTCGATCCCAGGGACTCGCATGTGGCATTCGTGGTGGACAAAGCGGCGTCAGGGCGGGTTTTCTCCGGGTGCTCCGGTTTCCCCCGCCATCTCATTCCACCGTGCTCCATCTTCATTCCATGTATCATCAGTGTCACCGCCTGCGGTGCCGTAGTAGTAAAAGCGGGCGTTAAACACAACAACAACCACCTACTGTGGACCATAAGTTTTCTGGACACATTTCTTACTATTTTCATTGATATACACATTTTTAAATTGTTGGGAGTGGGGGGGGGGGGGGGGTGGGGGGCGAAAGAAAATCAGTTCACACGGTTCAACCCCGGGCCGTAATTTGAATAAACCTGCCTGAAGCAATAATGTGTTTTCCCTATATCAAATTAATAATTTAAAGCTTGAAGTTTTTTCACATCTGTTACCCATTTTGTTTACAACGTAGGTTTCTTAAACTTATCACATTTCTAGCAGTTTTAAAATATCTCTGTCTCAACCTTCTTGTAACATTTCAGTCTATACCTTTGTGAGACATTCTCTCTGGGGTAAAAAAAAAAAAAAAAAAAAAAAAAAAAAAAAAAAAAAAAAAAAAAAACTGCCAGAGGATGCCTGTATGAAATTCTATAAAAAACCTTCATGTTTTATAGCTGCAGGCCTAGGAGTAATGCAAGTCTTTTCTTGTTGGGAACAATTAAACGCACGCCAGCATTTCGCTTCATGCCAAGCTCATTCATTCTTTCCATCGACTCTTGCAGCTATTTTTCGTTAACATTCTTTGCCGCAGGATAGTTAAAGGAGTAGTACGGCAGAGAAATAGGACTAAAATTAAAACAAAAATAATGGATGAATCACATTCACATTATATGGCAATTTAACAGCCCCTTCAGAATGCCAGAGGACGGTATAACCGTTGAATAGCATCCTACTTGTGATGTTCTTCGTATTAAGAGGACACTCTGGTACTAAAAAGACCAAAAAAAATGCATTTTTTAAAATATATATTGTCTTTAGCATGTCAGAAATATTATGTATCAAATCCACCTGGAAATTGGTGTACTTCAAACTTAGACGATTGCAATGAAAAGTGGCTGTGGCAAATCTCATACAGTTCATAGCTAAGGCTCGCTCTATTTGTAGTTTTCAGATTTTGATGAGACATTGCCCTTAAACTATAGATTTTGACTGCTTTTGTTCAACGAGTGGTGCTATCGGTTCACAAAAAGTAAAAAATAATGAATTGTGTTGTTTACAATACAGTTAAAGCATCCAGGTGTTAGTTGTATCACTAGTGTCTTTTTACCAAATACAGTGTGAAGTGGAAAGATAAATAAAGAGAAAGATTTTGCAGTGAAGTGCCAAGCCTGTGGATATGTGAAGAGCAATGAGTCCCAAAAACAGATGGATAAAGCTGAAATTTTCAGGACATGTAAAATATAACTTGTTAAAAAAAACTGGGCATTAGTTTGTTGATTACACTCATACATACAAGTTTTTTTTCTTTGTAAGTAATGATAATATTTATTTTTATCCTGTTCTAAATAGGAAACGAAATCATATTTCTAATAAATATTAATATTTTGGAAAATCAATGCAGAATTTTATTCCATAGGCATGGAAAAATTAGCACACCAAATTTTAGGCCTCTATTATAATTTTAAACGGCAGTGTACTTTCTTTTACTATTTAATTATTTCTAAAAAGCATAATAAATAATTTTAATCACAGAACTATTTAATCTAGAACAATGAAACTTATACCAATAATATACTGTGTCAGGTGCAATTTAACCAGAAATTTTATTAAAATTGGTTGATTAGAAAAGAAAGTCCATTTAGTACCCGCGTCCCCGTAAGTTAAGTCTATGAATTGGGCTTAGGTTGGGTAGGACCAGAATGTCCAGGTAGCCCTCCCCAAATACCAGTCCGTGACCGTAACCGCCACCAAGTAATTGCATATTAGCATTTACTTTCTGAGCAGAGTGGTCACAGCGACATTTACTATAACAATGTTACAGGGCTCACCTCTACCATAGGGTATCATGTCTACCTTACATTTTAGAGATCCCGAGATCGAATCTCGGCTAGTAGAGTTATCTGATTTCATTGGACCCCACTTTCGTTTGCTTCTCCCCATACATGTGTTTTCTCAATACCATAGAACTAGCTTGGGCCAAGGCGAAACGAATAGTCAAGAGAAATGTAACAGGTCGCTCGAGTGTACATATATCTTTGTGACCGAAACAGACTGGCAGGGTTTTTGAAAACACGTGGAAAAGGTAGAAAATGATTAGTGAAAGAAAGACGGAGTAGAATTGACAAGGCTTTTAAATGTGATGAAACAGCTATAGTTTTGAACGTGTTCAACTTTTTATTTGAGTTGTGCAGTTTCGTATGTGAACAAATGCATACACTTTTCCCGTTTTGTTTTTCTCTTCCTTTTATTTTAGCACTCCGTATTGCAGCATCTGTGTATGTACGCACGTGCCTAGCTCCGTATCTTCCAAACCATTGTCTTGATTACAACTAAACTTAGCACAGTTGAAGTCTACAACAGTAATATATATATATAATAGTAAGAGTTCATAGTTACCGTGCAGTCGCCTTCACCAACGTAGCAGAAGTCTCCGGACGCAGACGTGGGCGACCAGAGATGTTCTCCGTTTATGGCAGTCTCGCTCCAGTCGGGTGTTGAACGCAGAACCCGTTGTTCGGAGTTCTCCCCAGGAGTCACCGCCTTCCTATTATGAAAGATAGAAATTATCAGATCAGTTAAGTTGCCTCTACAGCAGTTAGTTTTTAACATTTTAGTCCAGCCTGTAATTTGACATTACCGTTTTATTGTACAACAGAAAATCAAACCAAACCCATTTATGCAAGTGCATTCACTCCTGTTCACTCAGCTTAAAAGAAGTCTCAGTTTTGACACTTTTTTTTTTCGTCCGGTTATTTTTGTATTTAAATTATAAACTTATGCATATTCCAATACTGTCCACATTTAGTTGTTGAATATAGTTCAATTATACCTGTTGTTATTTATGGCGACCAGGGCTGGAAGTTTCCTTCTGTGATGTTAACATTGGTCGTATTCTGACAGTCGCATGTGGCGATCAAAGCATGACAAATGCCAGCTAGATTGGTTGGAATAAAAGTGTTGATTCTCCACATTAATGGAAATCAAAGTCAAAAGCTGTTACAAGGGAAGGTCACAATATGTCGTCACGCAAGTTACATTCATACCTAGTGCAGTTAATAGAACAATTATTGTATATACACCATAAAAATTCAGCTGCGTTGAACTATTAGCACAGCAGATATCAGTCGCCAACGTTACGATGAGAATATGAATGATTTATTAATCAGATGGATTAATAGTCAATAATATGACAAAACACTTTATAACAGTTTAGTGACGACTACACTATCAGAGGCAAAACTACGCAAGTCAGTAATAACAGCTTGGTCAATACATAGTTCTCGCAGTGTGTACATTTGATGAAGGCAGTTTGCTCACAGTTCTCATGGAAACACACTTTCGTTAATCCTTCTTCAAAGCAGTACTCCAAGCGTGTTTGAAATATACCAGGAAAGCATTTAATGTAGCCCCATTGAAAAATGTCATATTTGATTAAGTTGGAGAATCTTGCTGCCGAGAACTGGAAATACACAAACGTCTAAAGTACTAAGAAGTGATTTCTGTGCGATATGTCAATGTCATTGTCGGAAGATACCATAACTGTATCTGTGATCAATTTCACATGTTTTGAATGAATGGACGGAAAAAGTGGCGGCAAGTTGCACAATGCCCGTGCACTTTGCTGGAATCGGCTTCTTGATGGATTCAACGTCTTCAGGAATGTAGAGTCAACCAAAAGAAGGGCTTTAGTGTTTTCTTGTATATCTTCCGCCGCTTGTAGCTCGATACGTAAATCGATGGCTTTAGTAGAGAGGGGAAACTCACAATCAGCCCACCTGTTCCTCCCTCTTCGTCAATACAGTTGCAGCATAGAAGCTAAAACTTTACAAAGAGGTTTTTCTCTCTAGTCGGTAACAAAACAAAATTGTTTTATTGTATTCTCAGCGACAACTGTCGTGACCCTCCCTTGCTAGATGCAGCAGTCCCACCTGGTAGTGTCAACTTTTTCATGAAAGTGGTGTTTAGCTAGAAGATAGTTAATGTCCACAAAATTGGAAATCTTGTGCAAATTTCACTGAGGAGCTAAGCTGTCGATGTCTTGAAAGAAAACTGTAGATGATTTAAGAGATAGCCCATAAACATTGTATATGACGATTTTTGGTCCATTGCACTTCAACTAATAGGTTTGAAGAGGAAACACCGTGTACTCATAACACAAAGTCGCACTCGATGAAGTACTGAGATATTTATTGACCGATTACAGTTATTGGGAAGCACTTTCTCTCCAATCTTGTATTTCGAACACATGTCTGAATCTGAAAAAATCAATTTGGATTCAGCGCTTTGCACTCTTAGATTAATGCAGCAGTGACTCAGCCTATCCAAGATTGCATCTTAAAACTCCACAACGCTGGATCCAAGATTGCATCTTAAAACTCCACAACGCTGGCAAGAGTCACTCAACTTCAAGGGGTTTCTCTGCACACATTATGCGTTAGCAGGTTTGAAATGTATGGAGTGATGTACTTGGTTCAGAGTGACATATATAAGACATATGTCAGATATCAGCACAGATATTCCACTGCATTGCTTGGAACATGTGAATCTGTGAATCAGGCAAATGCAGCTAGTTGCATAGTGGCTTTAACATATTTGAGTGACTTTTGACTTGCGCTTTAAATTGTACAACGATTTCCTTCTTTTCTATTTATAAGGTTGGAACGCGCAGTTTTGAATTTCTGTTCTGGTATTTGTGATGTAATGTCTTGTTTAGAGCCAATAAGAGTGAAATCTTTCTACTTTTTCATAGCCGTAACACTAGAGTCGAATACCTCATTTGCGGTAAGTACAATAATTGTGTGTAAGAAAATCATCTGTTGAAAGACATTATAGTAGAGTATAAGCAGAAACATACGATGAAATCATAGGAGATGCTAGAGAGGAAGAATCAAGAGGTTGCTATATCTAGCAGAAGAGCATTCTTTATCCAAAAATGAGGTTCCTACCAGTGCTTTCTAGATCTAGATTCGGTCATAAAAACCAGACTAGCCATTTGAACACTACGCACCGCACGTAAACATTACACAGTGCCGGAGAAACAGTGATGAAAATGTAGAAGGGGTAGATGGCAAAGAGAGAAAGACAAGCAAGCCGAAGGAAAAAGCGAATGGAGCTTCACACCGAGGTCAACTTCTGATAGTCACATTTCGCACCTTGCACCGTGCAACGCACTTGTGCATGCACAAGAAGCCCTGGTTTGGAGGGTGGGCAAAAATTAGTTTTTCTCCAATAGTTCCTAACGTTTATCATAACGAATGCACTTAAAGAGATTGTTCGAAATGGAACCCCTTTTCCCGATATACAGTTCATTACATTTTACTGAAGTGATCACAAGTAGCAACTGAACTTGGTTTGAAAAATAAACTCGGTTTTCAGGATATCCAATATCGCATGATGTATAGTCGCACGTGAGCTACCATTCTGTTCTGCTACAATGATGGGCTATGCTGGCACAAGAGAAGCTGTTCAAATAGAAAATGTAAGAGCAAATATTGGGGAAGGCGACTTTTCATCCACTCTGTATAACAGATATCCTGTGTTTCTATTTTCTTCCTATTTATTTCTGTGGATGGATCATTACGGTACTTATCTGATGGCTGGCTTAGGAAAACCACGAGGACTTGGAAAATAGGATTAGAACCCGGAGCTAGCCACAGATACCACTATTTTGCTCAGTTGATCTTTTATTTTGATTTTCAGAAGCTTGTCCATAATCCCTATTTTATAATGACGCTTAAACACATTTAATTAAAGAGGATTCAGTTTGGTTTTGTTCTTTTAGTATTAAATGTTGCATATGTATGTACCAACATGTCGTCACGCTCCTGTAAGGGATTATGCAAATGGATAATGCCTTATGATACATGTGTTACGAATCTTTCTAAAACTACCGTCGACCTTGCTATCAATATACGGCGGGTACGGTGGGTTTGGAACAATACTTCTTTGACTTCAATTATCCTTTGCCACCTTAAAGCTTTCTTTGGAGCTGAGCATGCATTTGTGAATGAATTATACTAGATTGTTCTTTATGCCCCAAAACATTATTCAATCGATCAGGTTATTCTACAGTAAGTTTCCGTTTTGAAATAGCTGTAGGTATATTCTTTAAGTACCGACAGTTTAGTTTCATATACCGTTTAGAAGGTTTGGGCTTTTTTCCCCCATTGCTATGGTAACCGTGTTATGTTTGTATAAACATAAGAATACAGCGGCAGTTGTAGGAGCAAAGGCTTTGCCTTTACGAGTTCGAATTGGCCTCCTTCAGTGCTCTTACGAGTGCAACTGACAATATGTACATGTAGTGAGAAGATATCGAACATTAAATGATTTGAAAAAAGGGCCCTGCTCCGTAAAATCATTTCACAAGATCATGAACAAATTTGAGGAAACTGGTTCACTTATCGACAGAAAGCGGTCATAGAAGAAAGGCTATTACTTATTGAACAACACGATGATGGTCATATTTAATTTTATGTCGTTATAATAAAATCCAATTTCTTTACAAACATATTGGTGTTTTTAATTTGTTAGACTCCAGAAGTTTAACAAATTTATTAGCATTCTAAACTGGGAACTTACTTTAGAATAACCTCAGGTATATTGCAAATACAAGGGAAAAGTTTCAGTTATGTAATAAGAAGCTGATAAGCGCTGAACAGGTTAACATTGACACACCAAATATGGTTAGCTCGATAATATATTCCTCAACGAGCACAAATCTGTGTAAAAGTTGGCTTAATAGAGGGGATGGAAAAGCCGTCAGAACATAGCGGAATTGGCAGGAGGAACTGACTCTGCAGAATAAATGAATGCAAGCAACGACCCCTGATAGTGTCCAGAAAAGTCCTCACCATAAAGGGTGAAATGTCGGCAGTTAAATAAAATGCGATGCATCCTCTATCGGAAGACACGTTATGATGGACAAAGATCGTGGAAGGCTGCATTTCATTTTAGAAACTTGTGTGTTTTTACACCTGTTAACGTATTAAGCGTATCAGCAACATAGAGATCCTTAAAGAGAATAAAATGTGAATGATGTACCCAAAAGATGTGCAAAATACATGATGTGCAAATACAAATAGGTTCTTCCAACTGAGATTTGAACACTATCGTGCACCATTACATTGTGTGCTCAAAATTGTTTGCTATTAGTGCTCTTGTCTATTTACAAACTTGACCAGTGACCCTGCTTTAGATGTGCGCTGGGAGGTGAACCCTTATACTTGAGTTGTTTTGTACAACATCTACATCACCAAGGAGGGTGTAAATGGTGGTGATTATATTGTCACTTCCATTAATACTGTCCCCGCAGCTCCGAGAGGCATTCTACTAATCTTCACAGGTAGCGTATGTATAGCAAGGAGGAGGTGTGCAACTATGTTTACCCACAATTTACCTTCAAATATTTGCTTATATTGCATAGCTACAGTTAAAGAACACTGGGGCTGAATTTTCTAACTTTTTTCAATTTTACATCCATTTACTTGAGAATTGGCTCACTTAATATGAATAAATAAACAAACAAAGAAACAATAAATGGCTGTGCAGAAGCTCAATATGCCAGCTCAGTTTCTCAGATAACGGAATAGTACTTTAAATTAACCAAAAAAAAACGTATCTTTTAAAAACTGCTTCACAGTTTTCAGATAAGTATACTAGCGGCATTTTGCGATACTTATGTAAACTGAAAATAAATTAGAGTATTTGATTCGTGTTATTGCTTGCAGAGAAATACATTTGATTTTATACGTTTGTTGGTCTTAAAATTCCTTTTCTTTTCAGCAAAAATTACTATTGTGAGCCAATGAGTAAAGCAATAATTATCAAATGCATATTTTAATCGTTAGATAACACGTTTGAGATTATGTATGAAAATTTACATACAAATCCGAACACAGAAATATAAAGAACAAACATTATACAAAATGCAAAACTCAGAGAAAAGCACCACTGTGGCGCACTACAGTGTGGTTAAAACGAAGCGCAGGGTGAGTTAAACATGTCGCTGGACATTTATAAACGGCAGGTTGGGGAAAATGTTTCGCCAAAATGATTTGCACATGTCTATAGAATATTGATATGTTACAATTCAAAAACCAAAAATGTTATTTTCATCTAAAAATTTACCCTTAGGGCTCCTAACATACACCACTTCTTGGTCGAACAACAAAGGCAGAACGCTTCCCTTGCCTGCTATCGAGCGCCGGCTGAGACGGTTGGTAAAATCCCCTGTGAAGCAGCAGGGACAGCATATATGGAACCTACTACACAAGATCTCCCATTGTAATACAACTGCAACCCGCGCCGCTTTTCGGGTGCTGGAATGCAGCTGCATTTATCGGCAGCTTGAATGTTGGATTTGTAGCAAAACATAACTTACTTTATCTTAATGCAGGAGCTTCAAATATGGATCCTTTGCTGCATGCATGCCTCACTTTTCATCTTTTGGTTTCAAGTTAAATACTCCTCGTACTTACTAATGTGTAGATAATACACTATTGGGAGTGGGGACAGAAGAATGATTTAAATCTGCAATATCTTTAACATGGACATCTAGCAAGGGCGTCGTAAATAAAAATACGCAGCTCTAAATAAATAGGGTTGCCAAACTGTTTTATGAAAATGTAGTAAAATGTATGACATTATCAGTCCATGCAAAGTTATAATTTAAATGCTATTTATGTACACCCACAGGCATATGCCATTTACATTTTCTTAAAATCCTGAAACATACAATGTTAAATGTCATCAAGTCAGTCATGTTAGTCTGAACTAATCTCGCACAATGAATATGGCTTTAGTTTGGTGAATACATTTTTTACCCTCTGGTCAACTTACGCCACCAAAATTTAAATTTGCATTGTCGGCTGCAAATGCTACACTTTTCTATTCCTAACTCTACTGAAATACCTCGAACATATGATGATATTGTTTTTATGGATTTGTATGCCTGGTGATGAACAACGTGAAATGCAATGTTGCCTATGCAACACTGACAAAAAAAAAAAAATAAATAAATAAAAAAAAAACATTGTGGGCTGAGCAAAGGAACCTTTCACATCTGAAATACAGACAGAATGTTGTGAAGTTTTGCTTCTTAGAAGAGGGGCTTTTAACTTTCCACTTCCTATTCTTCTCTAACCAAAATGCAAATGGAAGAGTGAGAGTAAAGCATCTCTTTGCCTCTACAAACGCCAACCTTTCCCTCGGTATGCAATTGCTGCATTGCCAAACTCTAGTCATGGAGGATGGCAGTTGCGACTAATAACCATTCATTCATTTCTATTTGCCCGGTTTCCAGTTTATTTTCTAACGATCGCAGCTTATTTCTGAAAATGTAGGATATTAGATACGTTTCAAAAACCCCCCCCCCCGGGTCGTCGGACAAATGGTTAAAATGTAGGGCATGTCCGGGAATTTCCGGTATTTGATAAACCTATAAATAAAACCTATTTCTATGCATGAAGGCAATGTAAAGATGGTGGTTTGCAAGGCTATGAATGCATGTCAGTGCAGTTAGATTTCCAGAATATCGGCCACAGATCGCTGTTAGCAATAAACAAGCGAGGAGGCGAACAACTGCTCGCAGAAGGAGAGTAGAGAATTTTCACACACCGTACTTGACCAACGCTTCAGATACTCTGATGAGAAAATTGCTAGGTAATTCTGAAGTGTATCAAACGCACTGAAATGTGAAGTGGTGTTATCACAATTTAAACAATCTCATAAAATAGTATCTATATTTTGCTTTGGTAATCAAAAGAACCTGAAGATTTATTTTTGTTTTTTCTTGAAAAGTGACGAACTAAAACATAATATTAATGTAATCAAAGAGTATTGGAAAATACACTGGCGGAAAAAAATGAAACACCATCAAGGATTGCTTAAATTTAATACAGAGTTAAGTGAGCGGTAATCTGTCATGACAGTATCATATGATAACAAAATCAGCACAAATGATGTAGAGATGTCACAAGGAGGTATGTCCCAATAGTTGCATCAATATGACTACAAGTGCTACCATCTAGTGCCTGCGTGATGTACTAGCATCAGTTCATCGTCCTACAAGCGTACGTGCGCGTAGATGGAGCGGTATTTTGTTAAATAACGCAATGGTAAATAATTTCCGAACGAACCTCGTATATTCTGAACTATGTGTTTAGCGAACAAGTTTTTCGCAGTGTAACAGGTTATTTACTTATGATAATACGCAGCTGTAATTTATGTGCAAAATTAAGCGATTAGTAGATTTTGGCATGTAAAACCAGGATTTTCAGCACAAGGTATAATAATAGCTGAACTTCTTTATTTCTATTGTAGGGATGTATCCACTAGATATGTAAATGCATTGTCCCGAAATGAACTTATTACGTAGCATTGCGGAACAAATTGGAAGGTTTCTGACGAGGACGAAACAATTCCAAAACAATATAGTCAGAGGACTATGGGGATTTCCACTTTATATCACGTTGTAGCTGATGTTATCGCAAATCAATGGGATAATTACCCGCGAATTTTTACCTGCTTACTTCAAGCAAATAAGATTAATTTGCAAGAAAGTCAGATAAATAGAATCGAGGTCAAGTCTATAGGTAAAGAACCCAAATATGGCCCCCGCCTAACATGGCCACCCTATGTAAACCCTCCAGCAAGTGGCGCACTTACAAAGTACCAGCATGAACTACAATAGGGTTCCCTATAATCTTTGCAAAAGTTAAAGGCATATGGAGGCGGGGCGTACTGCAGACTCAAGCGAATCCTAAGCTTGCTCCTCCTACCAGCGCTGCCGAATGTAGTGCATGCATCTCACATGCTCTTATGTACAGAACCTCTGCCGGTATACGCACTACGCTTGGCAACAGCGCTCCGCTTGAGCATTGGCCAGCGTTCACATGCCTTTAACTTTTGCGAGCGGTATAATAATGCATACAACGTTAGAGCAAGAAGCAGCTTTACTTGTAGCAATCTAAAATCTTGTATTTAATTTTCGGTGTAGAGGTGTATTTTCGACACGTGTTTGTTACAACACATTTTACTTTGAAATATAACTACTACTAACCAGCTTTTTGCACCATAGAAGCCTAAGACTCTTTGCTTTATCACAGAACAGTTTACCAGCGTACATAGTGAAACAAAACAAGCGCCCTTCTCCTAATATAGCTCTCTTGTTGGTGCATACCAAATATGTTGCACTATTTGTTTGAAAAGCAACTATTTGTATTAAAATATTTTCCTAAGCTAATTCATTTTTGCAAAATTATATGTAACTATTTCCATAGCTCACTCTCCGTCTTTTTTTTTTTTTTTTTTTTTTTTTTTTGTATGTATTTCAATCTAGCGGCCATATTTGGAACACTTCTCACGAATATAGGAAAGCCACTCGAAATCAAGTTATTATTACAGTTAAATCAAGCTAGATACATCAGGTCGCGATAGTGACAGCAACGTTTGTTCCCACGAAGCGTTCAATGCCAGAAGACTTCACTCCTAACGACCGAACTACATTATTATTCACTCAAGCTTGTTTTAGTCAAAAGTGGGTCAGGGAAAAATAAACACGTTTTTCCAAAGTATCTGCGGTCACAAGTTTGTTCACACGTTTATAACCCATCGTAATCCTGAGAGCCAGATAAACATCTCATGCCACCACCAACCAGAGAAAATTCCTCTATTATTCAACCTACAGAAAACCAGCATCCGTGAGTGTAGGAACGAGAAAGACAAACCGAGAGCTGTGTCGAGGAAAAGGGTGCCTCGAGTGGAGGATAACGATGTGAGGGATGACAAAGTCATGTCATAGTCATAATTAGTTTGACTGGATATACATGACAGATTCTTGTCATATCTAAAATTAATATTGTCCGAAGTAATGATAGTTTACGGAGCTGGCTACGGAAGAATGGATCTGCAATTGGGTTCCATGATGTTCGCTAATGTGGATGGTTGAAGGAATTTCATGGAGTTGAATTTTAATACTGATAGGAGTCTCCACCAAGAAGAAGAAGGTCTCTTCCATTTCACTCAAAGCAGCAAATTTCCGTACTACAGGCCAATAATACTTCGAAACTATTATAACTCTGTGCAGGTATCGTATGTTACGATCTTGTTACAAAAGCACAGGTCAGTGGAACACATTATATGATTGTAAATATTGTCTGGTTTATGACATTTAATTCATTTATATACTCATCTGAGTCATAACTTGTCTCAGTTACTCAGAGGGAGGAAAGACAGAATTTAATTACAGTGTAAAGTTAATAATTAACTTTCGAGAAGCTCCATGAAGTGAGAGTAATGTAGTGGAACTTGTAAAAGATGATTATTTATAATTGTAATTGTTCATGTGTAAGGTTAATTGCCTTTTTCATATTATAATATATGTTATCTGATATATTTATTTTTCTTGTTATTTCCTGTTAACCTTGGCAACGTAATTTTTCAGAACACCTGGATTCGCGACTAGCATATCTGGGAAACATTTTGTACGGATTCACCTTTCTTAATGGTTATTAGGACTAGCGGAAAGAAATATAGTGGTAGATTGTGGATATTAAGAGAGGAGAATTATTCCGGTACAACTTCCGGTGTTACCTAATAAAGTTATTAATAAGTGGCCTATATCCAATAGAAGGAATACGTCGAAAATGGTTATATTCTCAAACACAGGGTATTTTAATAAAAAATTGTTACAGCCGCTTTTGAGAACATTAAATATTTGGAAACTTTTTTCCATGCAAGAGCAGTTTGGAGTGGGAAGAAATTCTCAGAAATCTTCGTGTTGCATTCTTGGAAGATGCTGCACTTAAATATCAGTTTGATATTTAACCCACTTTGGTCTTTAGTTACGTGTTCTCACGCACAAGCACACCATAGCGTGCGCGGATCTTTTCTATTTTTTTTTTTTTCACGGGACTTGAAAACCTTTATTTTAGCGAAATACCTAAATCGAACTGTGTGAAATGCAACATTTTCTGTATTTTGAACGTATAGAGAAAGTAATAACCTTTGGAAAGAATAAACCCACCAATAATCGATGGATGGTAGAGAAAGTCGCGTAAATGTAATGCAGTATGTTTTGAATTAGAAGCATTCATTAGGCTTGAAGAAATTACCAAAATTGGTTTCACATATTCTCGGCAATAAGCAGCAAACAATTTCACAGAAATCTCCTGAATACCCGTCAAGCAATCCAGATTCATTCCTCTGTTTGGTACTGCAGTAGTTCCAACTACGATGATGCAATCGATACGAAGGGCGTTCGGGAATGATTTACAATAATAGTTTTTATGCGTTATTTATTAATAATACGTTATAGTTTTAAAAAACTAACAAAAACACGTTTTTATAACAAACCGAACTAAAAAGTAGAAAATAAAGTATGAAGAATTTCTTCTACGAAGTCAAGTCGTTCATTATATTTGAAAATTTCGTACTAAGTTTAAAATAAAAGCTAATTTATATTAACATAATAAATTTTATTGTAAAAAGGCATGGGGTGATTTATAACTTTCCTTTTGTAAATAGCTAACAATGTAACTATTCATAACATTGGACATCCGAAACCCCACACTTTTTTACAATAAAATGTATTATTTTGTTAATATAACTTAGTTTTTATTTTAAACTTACTACAAAATTTTCAAACATAATGAACTACTTGACCTTATAGAATACATTCTTCATACTTAAAAATTATTTTCTACTTTTTAGTTCGGTATGTTATAAAAGCGAGTTTTTGTTAGTTTTTAAAACTAGCATTTAACATTTTAATCTCAAATGTTTCTATTCAATTTTTTTCAAAATGTTTAATTTGAAAACTTTTAAAAATTTCTGAGTTTGAAATTTCTTTCAAATACTTTTTGAAAATTTTCAAATCAGCTTTTTTGAAACAGTATTAGATCACAATTAGTGTTTTAACTACACTATCAGCTGTTGTAGACTTCCTGGCCCTGGGTAAACTTCGAGCCGCAGTCCTTCCCCCGAAATCTCGTGTCACTCTCAGGCCCTCTCTCCGGGCATCACCTTCTTTCAATATTTTCAAGCGATTTAATTCCTTTTTCCAGCATAACATGTATCGATTTCTAAACTACCAGATGTTGGGGGTAGCTTGGCCCTGTATGAATCCGGTCCGCGATATTTCCCCTAGGACTCATGTTCCTTTCAGGTCCTCTCTCTCTCTCTCTCTCTCTCTCTCTCTCTCTCTCTCTCTCTCTCTCTCTCTCTCTCTGTCTGTCTCTCTCAGTGTTACGTCATCCAATATACAGATAAATATTGCATTTATTTAATTAAAGCAATTTTCAGGGTGCATGTAGAAATGTGTCTTAGAAATATCTAAGATGTAATAACTGTACCCTTCTTCTATAAATTTAACTTAGTATTTCTTTATCCTGGCGATCCTGGTCAGGACATTGGGGAAAAGTCATGATATTGTATTCTCATCGGTCCTTAACACGTCTGCAAATTTTCAAGTCAATCAAACAGCTCTAAGTTGGTGAAAATTACGTTGAAAGATTCTGTTACATTGATAAATATATCTAAGTAATTTTTTTATCCTGATGATCCTGATCAGGAGATTAGGACAAAGTCATAACATTATTGTATTGCCATTGGTCCTCGACACGTGTGCAAATTTTCAAGTCAATCAAACGACTCTAAGTTGGTGAAAATTACGTAGAAACATTAGTTTGCATTGATAAATTTAGCTTAGTCATTTTTATCCTGAAGATCCTAGTCAATACCATAATATCTTGAATTTGTCCTAATGTGCTGTCAACAATCCTTGACGTGTCCAAATTGCCAGGTCAATCAGACGCCTCAAGTTGGTGACAATTACATTACGTTGTTAAATTTAGTCAAGTCCCTTTGTAACCTGATATTGCTGGTCAGGAAATTAGGACTAAGTCATGATATTACATTGTCATCGGTCCTTGACATGCGAGCAAATTTTCAGGTCAATCAGACGCCTCAAGTTGGCAAAAATTACGTTACATTGTTAAATTTAGCCAAGTCACTTTTTACTCTGATGATCCTTGTCAGGACATTAGGACAAAGTCGTGATCTTATTGTATTGTCATCGGTCCTTGACATGCGTGCACATTTTCAGGTCAATCAGACGACTCAAGTTGGTGAAAATTCGGTTACATTGTTAAATTTAGCCAAGCCACTTTTTTATCCTGATAATGCTGGTGAGGACATTAGGAAAAAATCATAATTTGTCAGCTATCCTTGACATGTTTGCAAATTTTGAAGTTAATCAGACGACTCAGGGAGGTGAAAATTACGTTACATTGATAAATTTAGCTAAGTGCTTTTTATCCTGATTATCCTGGTCAGGATCCTAGGAAAAAGTTATGATATTATTGTACTGTCATCGGTCCTTGACATGTATGGAAATTTTCATGTCAATCAGACGATAGTAAGTTGGTGGAAATTACGTTGAAAGATTCCGTTACATACATATAGGTGAAGCTAACAAAAAATTATACCACGAACAAATGGGATGTCTCAATATACTCCCCACCAACATCAATACACTGCTGCCACGTTCCTGTGAACTTCATTGTTGTCGGTGATACTAGGTACCCACTCATGGATAGTTGTCTGCAACTTTATTCCTTATTGTGCCGAAAATTTACTTTGCAGTGCGTCCTTCATATTATCGACTGTCTTCTCGGGTGTGTGGTAGTTATTCATTACAAATTTCTCCAAAAAATCAGCATTGCATTTCCAATTCCAATAGTCGACAATAGACTAACTCTGCTCTCCTTGTGAGATTATGTCAAGTCCCGTGAAATGCAATATGTACATCTTTTTCACACTTTTTTTAAGTCTTTCCTTCCACAAAAACCATTCAGTTCATCTTTGTCCATGCTAGTAACCTTCCATCTTGTCCGTGACTTTCTCTACTTAACAACAAACAAGCGTTGTTCTTCCACTAAACACTCTCAATAACTACCATCTGGTGTCTGCATGGTGCACTAACATCAGTTTAACGTCCTACTGGAGGACGTGCCCTAGATGGCGTGGTGTTTTTAAGCAACAAAATTATAAATCACTTCCAAACACTCCTGGTAAATACATGTAAAATTGGTTACAAAGCTTCCATGCTCTTTCTGATAGAATGGGATCGCCCATGGCAAAAATGTATTTTTGTGTTGTGGAATACTGTATTTATTGTAATTTATACCTCTGCTTTATAAACTAGAAAAATAAAACCTTGTTTATTTTTGATCAGTACTCGTAATTACGCGGAATGCTAAAATTGGGTTCAATGAGCAAACAAATTAATTAAATTTTATTTAGGAAAGTAATCAAAAACGCGCGTGCCTATAAAATATTTCCTCCTTCAGAGGAAGGCAATGGCTCATGTAAATTTTATACTTAAGATAACACAATGCTTAACTAGACATAAAAATCTTGTGTATTGCACTCACATAACCTTCTCCACGCACTCCTATACAAACTATTCTTGCAAATTGTTATTCTTTCATCTACTTTTATGTTAATCCAGATACACATTTATAGGAATAGTTTTACCACGTATATGCTTGTAGTTAAAATGGGAATAAGGAATACAGTAGGCTTAAGAGATAGCTAAATCTTTTAAGAGCATGACCAGCACGGAAAAATCCATGCATTGCACTCGCGTGACTTTCTTGCTCATTTTTATACAAACCATTCTTGCAAACAGTTCTTCCATCCAATTAATGTTCATTAGCAGAAATTGTCCTGTTGCATATTTCCTTGTAGGCAAGGGGAATATGGAAATACATTTGGTTTTAAGGGTTATTCAAATCCTTCAGCTGTTCGCTATGTGTGGACTTTGAAATTGTCTTCTCTTTGCACGCCCAAGAGATAAAGAAACGAATAACTACTTCCTGTTTTATAAAAGTGTAATTATTGCAAAATTAAAATAAATAAGAAATATCCTGGAAAAGGTCAGCCTCCTTTCTTCTCTCCCATCCTCCCCCCTCCGAAAAAAAAATGTATTGGATATAAATTGCGCGCTTTAAACGAGATCTACATTTCTTGTAATGTAAGACTGTCTTATCTCTTACGGCTAATGAGTAAAGCAAAAGTCATTCCCAGTGAAAAGGACTTCAGAGGTTGTTCCCAAAAAAATTCAAGACATACATTTCATTTGTCATGAAAATAGCTCAAACATATGGCTTTTTAATAAGGGCCATAATAAAAGCCGTTTAAGATTCTTCTTTAAGGAAAACAAAATGTTGGAACATTTTTCCATTTAAAGCATTTTTCTTTCTCCGTTTTCGGAGTGGAGGGAATTTCTTGAAAATCTTCGCGTTGCATCCTTCGAAAGCTTCGACCTCTGGACTTCAGATGGGTTTTTTTAGTGAGTAGGCTGCCCGGTTTCGAAGCCCGGGTAGGAGTGTTACACCCGCATGCTTGCATACGGTTAGGGCGTAAGTAGCCTTTTCCCCCACCACAAAAAAAAAAAAAAAAAAAAAAAAAAAAAACGAAATTTGGTATTCAAGCAACTGTTAGTTTGTCTGTTATACTGTGTACACACAGACGAACGCACACATAGGCGCGCGCGCACGCACGCGCACACACATTTTTCCAAAAATGTTTTTCCTGGATTTAGGGAGTCTCAAAACATTTCCGGTGAAATCTCTGTAGGAAACTTTTGAGTAGAATACAATATTTCCTCCACTTACTGCAAGTATGTGGCAGAGAAAGCAAAAAGCAAAGATTAAAATGCAGTAATCATACACGTGACCATAACGTTAGGCTAGTGTTAAATTTCAGTAGGTAGTCTTTCTTTTGCGAAGGATATAATACTGTACTAAACATCTGAAAATCTTGAAGATATTCTCCCCCCCCCCCTTAATTTTGTACAAACTGCAACTGAATATAAAATCTGCCGATGAATATTCTTAAAGTTTTTCAAAAAATTATGAATAGCTACATAAATGTAGATAAAATTTAACTTTCACGACGCAAATTATTCTTGGAAAACCATTTACAAGTTGTGTTCTCGTATAATCAATTGTTTCTCCGCCATGGACCCTTAATTTTATACGTACAAGTTCCAGTCAAATATGAAACGTGTTCACAACTTTTCAGCAGACTGTTTATATAAACTGAGTTATTTTTACAAACTTTAACCAACATTGAAAACTCATCAGTTTTAAAATCCATCGGTTCGTGAGTGGTTTCTTTCGTACAGCTGATAATTGGATGTTCAAAAGATCAGTTAGCTACGAGACCTTATCCAAATAACTCGCCTAACACGAGATTCGAACTTGGCCTCGCGGATTAGTTAACATAGGTGCCAATGTACACCCACACAACAAAGGAACGAACAAACTGAACATAAGGTGTCCTGCAAAAGTAAAGCCGCCTAAAAGAATATACTTCATTGGACACTAAATAGACCATTGTTAAAACTACGGACATTATGCTTTATAAAGAAGCATATGATTCCGTCTGTGTCCCTAGCCTTCAAATCTGAAATATTTAAATGAAAAAGTTGTTTCCAACTGTCTAGAGTACCTCTTCCCACTAAGCGATGAATGTACCCATTTGTTTGCTGAAGATGCCACGTGGACAGGTCAGAACAACA
Source organism: Tenodera sinensis (assembly GCA_030765045.1). Classification (NCBI taxonomy): domain Eukaryota; kingdom Metazoa; phylum Arthropoda; class Insecta; order Mantodea; family Mantidae; genus Tenodera; species Tenodera sinensis. The sequence goes on from CM060969.1 coordinate 55,014,019, forward strand.
TAGGACTTGGAAATCGTTCACACGAGATAAAACGAAGATCTAGAAAGAGGTGACTTAAAATCGCTTACCCATAACCGGAAAGGAATCATAGATGACTATGACTATAGAAATAGGTTTCCCTTTTGTACCTCAGCCTAAAAGTACTTTTTGTGCACTTCCTGTTTTCTAATCTAGGGATATACATCAGCATACATAATTGTAGTATGTCTCACTAGATTAGAACCCCTCTCTAATTTTGTGGCGGCTCCGAGAATCTGGCATCTGCTCCGTTCTGTAGCTTCACATTTTAGTAAGTTTCCCCGTTCCATTGGCTTTTAAACACAAGCAACAAATGGCCATTTGGTATAGTCCCATTGTGCTTAGATGTTTTCTGATTGTTTTAGGTCCAGTTGTATAACTTACAACTCTTCTAACTTGCGGCTTGGTTAATCTAATGAGCGATTTATTTAGTCTATCCTGGTCTATCCTCAGCTTATTTCCCAATTGCTTTGGGTTTCATTACGAATTTTGTACTGTTTTTGGTTCTAAGGTGCTTATTCCACAGAAAGGTTCCTGTGAAAGGGAAATATGTTATTTTCGCTAGGACTCTACATGTTAGGGAGAAAAAATTAACATATTGTGATAACATTCCTAGAGTAGTTTAGACTTAAAGTGATGGGAACTGAGAGCTAAGTGCAGCCTGGTTGTCGGAACTTAGGATATTTTTCTCTACAAGTCCCTTTTTCCAGCAATGTATGCACTTTCGAGTATAACAAGTACCTGTGCCTGAAAGGCAGTCGTATGTCTACCTAGGCTTATGCTTCTGAATTCGCCCGTAGACTCGTCATAGATACCTGGTCCAGTTTTTCCATTTTTCTGTGAGCCATCGGTATGACTTAGCAGATGGCTCTTATGCACTAAATGCAGCTCTTATCAAAGTCGTTTCTATCAGAAATACTTATTTTGAAGGTTGATAAAATGAAGTTTTTTTCTATCATGAAATCACATTTCATTGACAGTATGTGATCATTTTTCTAAGAATGGAGGGATGGCCTGTTCTACAACGGTTCTCTCTCCACATTTTTGTCGAGATGAATCTATAGCCTGCTAGTCTAGTCTCAGTAATGATACATAGATTAGCCATAGATGGTCAGTAAAGATGGCAACGGCACGAGCGAACCTACAGCTTTTGCCGGACTACAAACCATGTTGAATCTTGAGAATACTTGACATGTTAGTCAAGAAGTAATATTGTGAATAGAGGGAGACATAAAATCGCCACCCTACGGCCGAGAATCAACTAATGGACGGGACGACAGGTCAGAACAGCGATGCCCAACTTTGTCTCCTTGGAGACGATTACGTAATCAGCTGCTATTTCCCATGCCCCTCCTTCAGTCGGAGGGTCAATCAGCTCTTGTCTGTAGCGTGTAGACTCAAACAGAAAGTCAGTATCCAGTGACGGACACAAACAGGCGATTCCATGGCAGTTTCTAACTCATATCTTGAATTTTCTAGAAATCTCCTCAGAAGACCTCTTCATTCTGGATTATTTTTGTATAAATGGTTAGCAGTAAGAGACAGATAAAAGCTTACTAAATACAAAATTTGGATCGCGGGAAAATACACTATGTCAAATACCTACTTCTGTTTTCTTTTGAGTGAACTATTTACGAGATATTCTTTATTATTTGTTTGAGTTTACCAATACTTAAACTGCTCTCATATAGAAATAAGTTATTAGTTTTTTCATCTCTTGCCCTTGCAAAGAGAACGGAACTTCAAAGGCATCGCATAGCAACCAGCTGTTAAAACATATCACTATCACTTAAAGCCTGCTGCATTCCCATATTCCCCTTGTACCTACAAGAAAATTAGCAATAAGATTTCTGAAAATTATCGTGTCGCTTACAATGAAGTAGATAGAGAAATAAGCATTTGCAAGAATAGTTTGTATAAGAGTGAGTACAGCTCTACATATACTTGCAAACAGTTTCTCCAAATTGAACTATGAGATATTAAAAGTCTATCGCAATAGGTGTCTTAAAATGAAAACGTAATCTACACAACATAAACTGTTGCCAATAAGTGCCAATTAGAAATCCTTCATTGGTCAAAGCAGCCTATCACATTAAATACTAAATGCGGTATCAAAAGGACAAATACCTAAATGAAATTGCAGAAACAATGTCAGTTTTGTTACTCGTATTTCACATTATACTGCGGAGGAAGATAACGGGAACGTTTCCCGTTTATTGTAGACAGTTAAGTTCTAGGTATGTAAGTGCCACATCATTGCGTGAACAACGAACCCTCCAAGAAACACTGCCGTTATTGCTATCTGAGGAAGTTTTGGTGTTATCTTAACCAGCAAAAGTCCCTCTCTTGGTTTATATAAGGTGCGATTGTGGCAATTTAGTTCTCCAACAGGAAGTCTCGCCTCGCCATCCATTTCATGAGAACACCACGAGCTTTGTAGGAAAAACTGCCTCACCGTTGTATGGCTGCTTCGGCTTTGGGCTATAAATAATGTGTATGTAAGTGCACAACAAATAAATCTGATGTGCTGCACTCCCATGACTCTTCTACAAAGTATCGTTATAAGCGCTTATTCTTATATCTTCTTCAAGAAACATTTGCACAAATTGCTTAACCCTAAATAACTAACGCCTTTTACCTATAATAAATACTAACAATACATAAAATTTACAAGTAGACATTTAAACAGATTATACTTCTTACATGTTACAATTAAAAGCTTATTATTGGTTTCAAGCCTTTAATAGAAGAATGCGTATTGTATAAAACCCTTTTCAAACAACGCAGGACAATGCTACATATGTTTACATTATTTATGAAAACGAGGAATACATTGTGTGAAAATTGTCATTAGATATAAAAATTAATAAGTATTGGAAATCAACATTTTGTATATATAAAGATGAAATTAGACACGTTTGCACGGTTATGTGCAATCAACACACTTTTTTCTTCGCCCAACATTGCTTGTTACGAGCTGCACAGTGAACTGCTTGGAGTAATGGCAGTAAGTACTATACTTCGCTGGGCCATGTTGCACAAGAGGTCCTTGCTATTCTTGCACACTCGTTTGTAATACTCCTTGTTACCTACACGTTTAGCTCTTTATTCACATTTGACATGGTTGGACGAGCTAGGAACTGCAATTGTTGACGCAATTCTAACTTGAAGTTAATTCTTTTTTTAATTATGTTGCTTAACGACGCTATCAATTGCCGGGATATCAGCGTCACCGGTGTGACGGAATTTTCTCCCGTAGGAGTTTTTACATCCAGTAAAGCCAGACATGGAGCTGTCGTTTTTAAGCACACTTTAAAACCATCGGTCTTGGCCGGATCTGAACCCGCGACCTTGGTATCAGTAAGTCAGCGTCTAACCAACTGAGCCACCCAGACCGAAATGTTAATTCTTGTATACGAAGTTGTTCTTGACGCCTTTTTGAAATGTTGACAGGCATCGAACATGATGTATTAATTTATTGATGCAGTATTCTCGAGCTATTTATCCTTCTTTTATTGATATCTGCAGGGAAATCTCTTCCTTTTGTTGTTCTCACCTTCGTCTCTTGGATTTCATGTAATAGATTTGCATTTTGTTTTCTTCCTCATTTGGAGAAAAATCAGGATTCTTATGACTGGCATCAGAATCCCAAAATTTTTCAACGTTATTTTCCTCTTCATCTAATTCTTATATTCTCCAAACCTCCAACTCGAATTCCTTGAAAATTTGAAGCCCAAGTATTTTATACCACATTTATAGAATAAACATTCAAACTGAAATATTGTTTCTCAAATTTATTTTCTGCAAGCAACTGCTAAAACACTCAAGCAATGTATGTAATCTCTAACGTCTATTGGCACTGATGATATGTATTCTTTATGTAGACAGATTTTCTACAAACACCAGCCATACGTAAAATTGGCGTAGTGAACTTGCCTTTAGACTCTTCTGTTGCCACTCCAACAATTGGTCACGTCCCGTTCCGCTGGATTCCAATTCCTTGGTGAATGCTTAAAGCACTTCTTGCGAACCAGATAAACTGCAGAGGGTTATGGAATTATAACTTGTAACATACAACCATACGTAAATATTATGTGTAGTTAGTGTTCTAGGCAGCTCCAGCAGTGGGGCGGATCTTCTTTAGCATTCTGTGCGCTTCATCGCTCACTCTTGGGGGTTGGTAGCACAAGACAATATGTAAGTCGCAGTACGCCAGATATCCCCTAAGTTGCATAACCTAATACTTCTGAGAAAATATAGTTCTTGCCTGCTCCAATATGGACCACCAATTGGGCCTCGATTTAGAGTGAACTCCGCTTAGTTTTACAAATGTTTTATGCTCAAAGAAAAACAAGGAATGTTTCATTAAAACTTGCACCAGTGGCGAAATGGCGCTTCACTACTGTGTTAAATAAAATACCAGTCACTCTGTGTGCATCTGCGGTTGCGGTGAAGGTCGGCAAACTCCCTCATGCAGAAAATATCGGCAAGGCTGTGGAAAACGAGAGATGCAGTTCTGGCTTTCAAAAATACGGTTCAGCTGCCACATAAATGTACCATTTAATGTCGCTCTCCACCAGCCAACATTTCCACCCATGCTAAGTGGAGATGAGAAGGCAATTTCACGCATCCAGTTCAACAGCGAACAGCTGAAAGATCTTCCTCACTACAGATTTGTTCTCTTAGAACGTAACCGTGAATGTCACTTTAATACGATCATATGTATAACATTTTAAACATGTGATTAAGACTTGATGAACATCATGCTCTAAGTGCACCGTCTTGCAAAAGGTAACACGATTTATTAGACGTGTGTCACTTGTTCTCTATGAAATTAAGTTGTTTTATCAAGGCATTTTCAGCGATTTTCTGTTAAGTGCAGGGTTGATTGAAGCGACCTCTTTCTTAGTGCTTCATTTTATGAATGTTCCAATATTTTTGAATTGAAATCACTTCGATCACTACGGCAGTCCTTTAAATATGTTAGATCCAAACAGACCGTTTTATAGCCATTAATGAAATGTACAGTGATACTTTCTCTGCGGGCTTGAGTTTCCCTCGACAGTGTTGCCGGCTCTGCGCTACTACTAAGCACACATGTGTATCATGCATCATGCACAGGGTCAATGTCTCAGTGTCTTTTCGTCCAAGTTTCAGTTATGTGAAACCCAAATTCTTAGAAAAATGCTCCGGTTGTTCCGCGACAAATTTACGGATCAGTGAACAGAATAATGAGTCTGGTTTCGCCCGAGTCTGGGGCTCAAGCCATTAACCAAACGACGTTATGGCGACAGAAACAGGCTTGATTCATATGCACAATCAGGCAGAAGAAAATGAAAACTTACTGAATTTTTTCATTACGTTGTGCAGTGAGTGAGTGAGTAGGGTTTAAGGGCACGTCGCCAGCTAGGTCATTAGGGCCCCGATGTTGTAGATCACAGCGGTTGGAAAAAACACAGATTTCAATACACATTCTACTACAGTGGTCTCTAACTTTATGTGCCCGGGCACATTTAACTCGTGCCTAAAGAGGCGCGGGCGCCATCACAACCACTGTTAGGGAAAGTACCCCTCTTTTGAGAGAGAAAAAGGAAATCACTGGTTAAGGAAGAAATGAATCCAGCTTTACGTTACAAAAATGTGCTTCATGGGTGTGTACTGGCAAGATATTTGAAAGGAAATAATTGTATCTTGAAATTTAAATTAACATTAGAAATCGTCGGAAAAAAGATTGCTTATGAAGGGCGCCAGAAAAGTACTTCACGGGCGCCGCGTTGTACAGCGCTGTTCTCCTATCAACAAAGGAGACGGCAAATAACGCCGACTGTAAACCACAGCCGCAAGCAGAAGATTTGATCTTACCTGACGAAAGAAGCAGACGTTCAGCTGCTAAGATTCTAAGAAAGGTGCTGAATTTAGAAGAAGTGAAAAGTATGTCACGATAGACAGCGAACGTTAAAGAACCACTGAAGCAAAGAAGCAGTCAGGAGACATCTTTTTATAAACAAATGTATCTTTCCATCCAAAGAGGTTAGAATGACGAAAGGAAGATACCAAAGATTGACATGAGATTTGACAAACTATATGCTGACATAGTACTCGTATAGTTATTGAGGTCACAGTTTACTGTTAAGATGAACAAGTGCGCCGGCCAGGGCGCACAATGGGTGGTCGGAGCCGGAGCCTGGCGGTGCTGTATCAAAGGCGCTTAAGGTCAGGTTGCCTTGAGAACACGTGACAACAATCAGAGCCGCAGAACAAAGGGTTTTTTCGAGATTATACCAGAAGTGCCCGGCGGCCGGCGTATTTGTAGAAGTTCCAGAAAGGTCCATGGCACCTCATCCTCGCCATATAAGAAGGCGAGGTAACTAGCATAGGTGAGGGTTACAGAGTCGTCGGAGAGTCAGTCAGTTTTTAGTGTGCGTGTGTGTGTGTGTGTGTGTGTGTGTGTGTGCGCGCGCGCGCGCGCGCGTTTACGTTCGCGTTCGCGTTCGCGCGCACGGACGTCGTGAGAGTAGTGTCGCATCTAAAGGAAGATAGCGAAGCAGTTAGTGAGCGTTATGTGATTACATCGTCAAAGTCAGCTGTCTGAGACAGACAAAGTGAAGACAGGAGTGAATCAAGGTTACGAGAAGAAGACAGTTGTGAGTTCTAATATCGTGAAAGACTGTAGACTATGTTCAACATCAATAAAAAAGAACTGTGTTTTTGTGCAAAAGTTTTACAAGAAAATAAAATGAGAAAAAGTAATTGGAGTGTATTTTGTCATTTTGTCATCCTGGTATCAGGAGTGGGATTCATCGAATTGTCAATTTGTTACAGTATTATAATTGACAAAGCGGCAGCTGCTAAAATATAAGTACGTACGTAATTAAATTATACCAATAACTTGTCTAACACCTAAATGACAAAGCCCAAGCTGCAATTTAATTCCATGACTGGTACTTGGCCGCGTGTTGAGGGTTTTTTAAGTTACATTTTAGGACCAAATGGGATAGTTATATGGAGTTGTTAAGTATTTCAAATAGTATATAAAAATAAACTGAAAATCCATGTGCGGGTCCGTGACCTTGTAGGTCACCCTGTGCCGAGTGCGAGGTTCACCTCTGTTTTAAGAGCAGTAGGATTTTTAAGCGTCATTAAATACTGTTAGTAATGGTAGCTCAGGGCGTAACGTTACTCGGTCAGATAGCAAACCCAGCCGTAAGCTGCCTGTTCCTGGAATTCTTACGAAGCAACACGACATGACCTAAATAGTTGACCTTTAAAATGACCAGCCACGAAACGCTATAATATTCCTTTCCGTCACACATTACCTACTTAAAACCAGTGGCGTAGCGTGACTATCAGACTCGGGTATGTAACCCAACGAGCATTGTAAAATTCGTTAAAATATCACCCAATTTAAACAGAATTGTCGTTCAATATTTTTTTATTTATTTTTTTAATCATTCACTCAAAGAAATATTCGGTAATACTAAGAGCATGGTTCAAAAGAGAAGCTGCTTTTCTGTAAATCAAATAAACCTCTTCAACATTTTCGTCAACATTTATGTAACGAACGGTACTTCACTGTCAATGTCATGAGTTTCATCTAATATCAATGAAACAAAAAAGACATCAAATTACTTACTTAATTCCATTTGTCATGACGGCACTCGCACTTGAAATTAAGTCATTCTGAATAGCAGGTGAAGTTGCACGAAAAAACACTCGATTTTCCAAGTGCTATTTCAGAGAGAGGTCATATATTGTTAATTCATCTAAATATTCAATATAATTGCCTCTGAAGATCCTTCATCCTCATTGCGACCATGAAAAGCAAGTGCCTGTTTTCCCAGAAAACATACAGCCCGTAGAAAATGAAGTAAAGCTTTGTTCTTACTCATTTCATTGTTATGCTGTTCAAATTGAGAGCTTATACTGATTATTCAACGAAAACTCTATTCCTAGATTTATCCCAAACATTCCTAATTGTTTTTCGCATATTATGTGATTACAAGAATAGTTGTGTTTCATGATTGCCTTATAAATGTTATTTAAATCGTCATATCCGATAGAATCCCAAAGTCACCTTTCTTTTGAAAAAAAAAAAAAAGATAAACAAAATATTTGTTTTAAGTATTACGACACAGCCTGGACTCACTTCCATAAACTTTTGATGTTAAAATGCGTTGTGCATTTTTTAATGTTCGTGTAATATTGAGTGCGGGCTTTGTATGTTCTGCTTTAATTACATATTGTTTTTTAGAGAAAGGTGGAAGCTTCTTACGTTCAATTTGTCGATTACACAACAGTTTATTTTTATTTTCGTTGCAAGAACGACACAACAAACTGCTCTAGCTCTGATTCATTTAGTGATCTCTCGGATGTGATTGCCTTTGTCACATACCTACACACGTCCCATAATCCGCGAGAATCTTAAGTACATTGTCCTTTAATAATAAGTAACCAAGTATCCAAATCAAATTTATTATTTATTTATGCTAACAAACTTACTGTTGGTGTTTTTAAAACACACAGGCCATGTGTGGGCAATGTTTGAGAGGTAGAACTGGAACTGAAATATTCAATCCCAGCTGTGGCATTGAATTTTTCAGTTCCATTTCTACCTCTGCTATCCAAACCATACCCAAATGTCCACAGTTGAAGAGCACAAATACAAGCAGCAAAACCAATCGCGAATTACTCTTATTCATGACAATAAATGCAATAATGTGACCGCGATGCTTAACGAGATGTGGTCTTACATACCACATACCCTGGTTCAGGAGCACAACACCAGTTCCCTCTAGCTGACGACAGATGACGTTGACCAAGTTTTGTTTTCAAACATAATCGCAGAGTGGCCGAATTCAAATCATACTGTTTACTAAACCCTGATTTTTAATGACATTAAAACAATTATGTTTAGTGAAATTATAATGAATATCAATTTGGCAATCATTTTGAGGAAAGTTACATAGTATGTAATAAATCCCTCACATTCATTGACGCTACGCCCCTGCATAAAGCCTCTTGCAAACCAAGCTTATATGAGTGACTTGATCAAGTTGCTTTTAAATCCAATCAAATGTTGACGTTTTTACATCAAACAAGCTGGCTAATTTTAAATTAGCGTTCTGGGAATTTCCTTCTTGTGCAACATTGGTGTATATGTTGCCTTAACGTAATCTTCTGAAAAGAAGATTGCTCTTCCGATGGCTTATATTCAAATAATCCACCTTCAAATATAACAAGGTCTATCTATCGTTCTAAATAATGTTTTGAGATATTTGGAAGAGATACAATCCATTTTTTACTGGCTAATTTACCTCTTCAAGTTCTGACGGTTATATTTGCCAATTTCTCTATTGCATTCAACGTAATCTATATGATGGACTCCTACGTAGGTATTTGCTAGTTGCTAAGGGTTCAACATAGGTATCTGTTTCAAAGCAGGTTCCCTGCTGCTTGGTGGCGGTTAATTAACGTTATGTGAAAACCGACGTAACTGTCTAAATTCAGTCAAGCGTTCAAAGTAAATTTCAGAGTCATGCGAGTAAATTTGGTGTCATATGCTTTCAACAGATGTAACAGTTGTATTGTGTTAGTTTAGTGAAAAGACAGTAAATCACAAAGAACATATAGTAATTTATCGATCAGCATCTGTTAAAAACAAAACGCTGCTCTCTCTTGAAAGAGTGATGTCAAAAAAAAAAAAAAAAAAAAAAAAAAAAAAAAAAAATAATAATAATAATAATAATAATAATAATAATAATAATAATAATAATAATAATAATAATAATAATAATAATAATAATAATAATAATAATAATAATAATAATAATAATAATAATAATAATAATAAATAATAAAAAATAAGGTTATTTCCAAAAGTCGCTGCAACATGTAGTCGGCAAACAGTTATCAGGTATTTTTAGGTTTACCCGAAGAGAGGTAAGGAAAAACTGCGAGAAAAAGAACTTAACCCGGTAACTCACCCTAACCGAGATTCGACGCGGGGTCTCTTGAATGCGAGACAGGCACGCCACACCACAGACATGAATTATTAGATTTGTGTAAATCATTAACTGATGTCAGCAAAGAGCAAGAACAAAGAACGTTTATAACAATAGTTTGTGGTAATGTGCAACAATACACATGTATGCACATTTTAAACAATGTATTGAATATTTAGTATATTATGGCAATCACTTTCTAATGTATTTGTTTCTCAAATCTACCGGGGCTCTAATGACCTAGCTGTCGACGGGCCCTTAAACCCCAATCAATCAATCAATCAATCAATCAATCAATCAATCAATCAATCAATCAATCAATCAAATCTACCGTACCCCTTTTTTAAGGTTTAATTGCTATTTTAACTGTCATAAATGCCTAAGGTGCTCTTATCATATTAGTAATAACTACAATACTAGTTAGGTATAACAATAGTAATGCACCTTAGATGCTCCAGTTCTCCCCACTTCAACAAACTGTAACTGAATTCTTCCGTGTGTAAAGAAAGTTCGCGTCTAAAGATACTGAACTTTAATTTTCTGTACAATTCAGAAGCACTGTTTACTCCTCAGGTTGGCAGTGTGGATATCAACTCCTCTTTCCTATATTCACGAAATGTCAGTACACAAAATTAATAGCAACCCAATAAATTAAGTCATCAGGATATCTCTACTCAAAATATTAACGTGAACCCATTAGTGTGAATGACAGACATATAGTGGTTTATGGCTTACGTGGTTCCCCATCAATCATTATGCAGAGCTCCGAGAACAAGCTTTCAACATATACCGTAGTGCTCTCTCTTTGATAAAATATTTGGTACATGTGTGGTGGTGATATTGAAAGACAACTGAGAGCTAACACAACCATACCACCAGGTGAACAAAATGGAAAAGTAAATTTTCTAATTATTTTGATTAAAACATTGTTCGTTTGATATGTTTGCATACTGAATAATGCATTTCTTAAATTTTATAATGTCTTCTGAAGTTCTCGGATTGTCGTGTAATTTTACATAAGGATGGAAGATGATAACGTGCATAGGAAAAAGAGGGTGAACGAGTGAGTAAGTGAGGTTTAAAGCTCGTCGACATGAAAAAGTAGTCCACGATAACATGCAGTTTATTGCACTACTTTTTTCCACAGCGCAACCCTTTAAATATTTCCACACTAGGGCCCGTTCCACATTGAACTTTACCTGTATGTAAAATGTCCGAACATTTTCTCCCATTTTTGGTATGAGCCCACCACTAACAAACAATGATATAAATAAACAATTTTTCGGTGCAAAGAGGTTAGAAGAATGCTTTTATATGTAAATAGCGCAATGCCGGTGATTCAGGGATAGATAAAAATCATTATTAACCTTTTTTCAATACAGAACACAAAATATATAAAGCTCAAAGTCGTTGGCAAGTTTATACCGTAGGATTAAGGCGGCTGTGAGTTTGTCAACAAATGGCTGACTATACCGTTTTGATTTATGCAACACCTATATTACATTTATTTTAACAGCTTTTAGTACAAACTAATGTACACATTACTTACGTAAAAGCTTTAGCGGGCTCATCCAGTGCTAACGTCTTGATACATAAGTAACTATTGCTGTATATTTGCAGTGCATCTTTCTATGTCAACGTTGATGTTTACAAATCATAGTTCCTTAATCCGTAGATAACAAATTCATCGTCACAGTAATTATGAGAAGCTGCATTTGAATGACAAAATGGAGTCGCTCATGAAATATTCACCAAGCCTCACAAATAATTAATTCCCTTGCCTAATGCCGAATTGCTAGTCATTTATTACAAGGCAGCAATAAGAATGGTTTGCAATTCAGGCAGATAAGGGTGGAGAAAATGGGACAAAATGCTGAAATTCATTTGAATTGCTAAGCACCTTATATCAAAAGTGCGGATGTGTGAAAGTAGAGACTAGCCAATACTAATGCCAAGATGCATTAATGCATCCTTCAATTACTATCAAGTTGCGGTGCATATTTCACATTATATTCGCGCAGCTAAACACGAATGCAATTTAAAGTTTGACTTGCTCCGAGCTGAAACTTTCAAACGATTCAAAAATATTTAGTTTGTATTGAAATACTGCATTTTAATTCATTGCTAGATTTGTTACTATGTAAGCGTATGCTTAAAAGATACGTATAATGCATATTTTGCCTTTGAAGTAGCAAAGTGAGAGGTTTGAATTATCTACTTTCTCTAGCACAACTTATACAGAGTGATTCATATACAAGTGAACACTTTTTAAGATATAAGTTCGCTCTACAAAATAATAAAAGTTTTAAATTCAGTATCAGTATCTCAGTGTCCCTGAGTGATTTTGTTTCGGTTTAGTTCAACATCCTTTAACTGGAGGTCATAACAGGCTATTCTAAACTAAGTTCCCATTTTGAAACAGCTGTATCTTCATGACATATTAGCAGTTCGGTTTCATATTGGTATCACCACTGTTCAGAAGTGGATTTTCCCTTCTTTTGCTGTAGTGTCATTGTGTCATGTTTGTATAAATATAAGAATACAAACTGTAAAAGCACTATTAGCTATGCAACACATGGTGATCGTGTAATTAGTCATTTTCCGAACAGCTGACCTTCTAGGTTCCCGGGCATAAATCCAGCCGACTACTGGTTATGGGCTTGCCTAAACGAGAAGGTATTATACTCGGCGCCAAACAAGAAGGGGATTGACAGTTGCTCTCCACGTGGTGGAAAGGTCAAAATGAGCAGGAGGGGATGGATGCGTCATGGCGATCGTCATAGCAACGGAAAGAAGAACCAATTAAAGCGCGTCTCACCCTTAAAAGACAGTACACGTTAAATGGAGCGCAGTGTTGCAACATGTACTAGTTGCGAATCTTTCTCCGCGAGCGACTCGAGGTGGCCTGAGTCCTGTACTTAGTCCTTCAATTGCTGCTTGACGAGACGGGCACTTTTAACTTTGGTATCCCTCCACGCCTTTGTTACTGTATGACATAAATTTACAAATGACTCGTCTGTATAAACAATTGATTTCCCCTGGTCCCTAAACCTTTTACGTCTTTTAGATATTTATGTCGCCATCTGATGATATCGATATCGTCTCTTTCTATTAATATGCACTTGTTACCCTTTCTTTCATTTTCGAACCCCAAATCCGAGTGGCCCTTGAGAAATTTGGTAGGGTCTCATCACTGTTGAACTGTGACAAAATTATATTCAGCGTGGGTGGAATATTTGCAAACAGTAAAGAATGAACAATTCGCCGCACTCCACCTTGCACTATTCAATCATATTGCGTTAACCTAGCGTTTTGTGTAGTCCCGCCCTTTTTGCTTTCTTTTTCGATGGCGTTCTTAGAAGTCCTTTCATTACTTCCTTTTTAATCCTATACACTACTGCTTCTGAACACTCAACAGTCTTAGCTGTTTCTTTTACTGCCTTAAACGCATTTTACTTCAAAAATAATCTAACACATTCATAATTATTTGGCGTTCCTTACTTCTTTATTTACCAACATATCGTCCCTTCCTAGCTTCACCCTCCATAACTACAAATATTTACAAAAATATTAAACAAATAACGCAATAACAGCTCACAGTTACACACACGGCTTCTTTCGAACTAATGTTAATGCTGCTCCTTATACTATCTTCTGTGTCAGGCCTGACGCTGAATAGATGAATACCTTTTGTTTGCCCTACTGGATAAGAGAAAGAGGTTACTGCCTTTTGGTTTATTTTAAAAACTTTCTCCAACCTTCCTCAACATTTGTTCTCGCTGGTTCCCTGATGTAAACTCAATAACAAAAAAGTTTCACACTGCGTAACTTTTGCAGTGCACATATATAAAATTTTCCGAAAACATTTAATTTAAAAAATTATAACACTTAACTGGGTAAACATAGAGAATTCAAAGTAGGCAGGTAGTAGCACTATAGTTTACTCTACCTAAGAAAAAAATATAGATGCATTCTAGCAGTTAGTTTGTTAGTTAGTGCGTGATGAGTGTAGAAACAGCAAATATCGGACTTCTATTGAAAAAAACGTTTTCTGAAGAAATTTGGGCCTATAGAAATGTATAATGACTCTGAAAAGGATATAACCTGATAGAGAAAAAAATTCTGCATAGGATAATGTGTTCAAACCTGAAATTTATAACAAATGAATATTTATACCATGCTATTAGGAATCTGGCAACAGAGCGAGGGTAGAAAAGGACGCGGCTAATGGCAACTTGTATGCGCTAGATAGAGACAGAGATGTCCCATTTAACTCCATACTGTCTTCTAAGAGTGAAACGCTATATAGAACTAAGACGTTTCCATAGCAACGCTAAACGCTAAACCAGTGTTGTCGATATTTAACACGTGATTAGCATGTGTCTGACCTGTAATCTAACAGTAACATAAACTGTGCGTCTTATCTTGTTTTCCCTGCAATGTATATGTCTCCCTCCAGCTCCAGCTTGCAATGTTTGTATCAGAGATTGGGTGTGTGCTGACCAGTTCGTTTGCATCATTCTATTTATTGTGGTTATTTGCCTTGTATTTGCGTGTGTCTGAATCTGTGTATCTGTGCGTATGCGGTAAGCATTTACAATTGTCCCTTTTAAGGAATATTTAATTATGTCCAAAAATACTGACAAATACAGCTTAGCCAAACGAAACTTTGCGTACTCGAGAAACGAATAAAATTGTGTTTGGTACATATTCCAATTAAATGATTATGCAATGCTGAAGAACATGGTCGCAAAATTGCTTGGTTTCTTCCTTTCCTAGTGTAATTCGATTTAACTAACTTGGACCTAAGAAAATGATTACGTTGGGCGAAACAACAAAGATTTCACTGTGCCATCTGTAATAAAGCTACACCAATAAAAAGTTGAAAACTGTGAACAAGGGGTTACTGACACAATGGGCGTAATAAGTGCAACATAGGAAAATGAGTTTTAGAAGAAAGGATAGAGCAGTGTCATTTTCGTGGGTAATTCTAGCAACAACAGCATGATGCAACTTGCAAGCGATTCAGATATCAGCGGCATTTACCCGTTACAATATTTCACAAGTATTTTCTTTCGTTAACGTAAATCTTTACAGTGATACATTGCATGTGCTATCCTTTGCATGGAGATTCACTATTTTACTACTGTCTTCAAATACGAATATAAATTATACCTGCTCCACATTCCAAACGCAATCCAACCGTCTTCTTACGCATAATGCTCACGCGCTCTCCATGTGGTCGCGAAGCGGCAACGTCGCCGCTCTTTCACCGCGAACTGTCAATACCTTTCTTGTTTGGCGCCGATAATACTTACTAGACCGTGGAGAACTTACTGAAGCAGTCAGTATGGGATGCCATTGAGAACATTCCTAGGAATGCACTTACTAAAGCCGCTTATAGCATAGAAGAAACATAATTGTTTATTGAACATCACGGTGGTCATATTTAATTTTACCTTGTTTTAATAAAATCCCATTTCTTTACGAACAAGTTGGTGTTTCTATTTTGTTAGAATCTAAAAATTTGACAAATTTATTACCATTTTAAACTGTGAACTTATTTAAGAATAACCTTATATATTCATAGATCAATCAACGAAATGCTTTGAATGTTGAAATAAGCCCGGAGTCCACAGAGCTTAAAGATTCTCCGACATTTCTCTTCTTAGGACAGAGAAAACACGCTGAGGAATTGAGAAATACATAATATTCTTTTACGACTGCAAAGCTAGATAGGTATCGTTAAAACAAAATCTTTGGACAAGGCAGTTTCAATTTCGGCCAACATCATTCCTGTGCGTTTTACAAATACACAAACTGCTGCCAACATAAAACTAAGAAACACCAAGGATTAACAAAGCTCAAACCACACTTGCTTTGATCGCGTGCGTTTTTAATGTCCTTATGATTCACTATTTATATAATCAAGAGGGTTAAGTTAGGGTTATGATTTCTTCTTTTTTCGTCCTTTTCTGTGGTATGCGCCATCAACAATTTACTCCCTCAGTATTTCTGTCGAGATAAGCGGAAAGCAAAGAACAAAACTAAATCCAAACACGGCTGATTCAGCGGATTTCACTTCTGATCTAAATTGGCAGTCCCTATTGCGCATGCTCTATAGCAGCTATGTTTGTTGTCCTTGTGCGATTATTTTCCCATACACGAAAACTTCCTAAAATAGGCGGGAGGTTGGGTACTTTATAAGATATCACATCAACTCCAAGCAACGCTTCTAGAGTATTTATTTTCTGCTCTTTCACTTTGATCGCTATTTTTTGTTTAAAACCGAATATCCCAAATAGCTTGCATGGAGACAGCAAACGAACCGAAATGTGACGGTTAACTTTTAATTATTCCTGTAGATTTTTCGTAGTTGTGTAAAGCTTTATAGGCTATAAACTATTCCGCTTACTTTCATGTATAGAAAAATATATCACAAACGCAATCTAATTAGCTTGTAGGAACATAAAAATGCACTGCTGCATCGTAATTAACCATCGCAACTTAGTTTTATTCGCTTTCAGACTTCAATTGGCTTGTGTTTGGACCCGATGTTTCGTTAGCATTGTGAATAGCAAAGCGAATCTTGTGTTCAAGTTATATGTTTATACATTTGCGTTAACGTTAATGCATCTTTGCGAATAGGCCTTAAGAAATGTTTAGCACGCTATTGGCTAGATCTAATCATGAAAGCGCTGTGCTGGCATCACTGATTCCGCGCGACAGTTTCACAGCGCATGTGTCCACACTTGTTCCATTTGTACTGATAGCCACTTAGCGACAGTCCTGGCCCCATAAAACAGAGCATGCTACATTTCTGTCGCTGCTACATTATGCGTAACAGTTGTTCATGATGCCATTTTAACATTTATAATGTGTTTATATTACCAGCGAGAGGAATGTCAAACTATAAGTGATCCTCCTGTTTTTTCAGCGCTTAAACATTAATGTTTTTATTCATTTTGTTATTTATTGTGAGAGATGTAGATTAACTGGAGAGTTTATGTCGCACGGTAACCAGATGGCTCCTGGGTAACGTGTGAGGCTCGCATTCGAGAGGACGTAGGTTCGATTCCCGTGACCGATCTACCTGACCCATGGGTTTTTTCGGGGTTTTCTCGGCGCAAGGCAAATGCTGGGTAGGTTACCTTCATTCCCCGAATTTCCTATCCATTTCACTTCACTAATCATTTCATTCATCCTTTCATCCGCTTGGTCTACTTCAGGGTAGAAAGTGTTAGCGGCATTCGGGTGCAGCATGGTGGGATGAAATGCCCTGAGTGACTCCATCCCCTGGCATGGCAGCCGCGCTCCGGATCGTGTCTACACCGAGGCCCTTGAGCCACGAAGGGGCCCCTACAGGCGGCCTCTGCGCGAACCGGTAGGACTGGCTGGAGTCAGGAAGTTCCTAACTGGGAAAATGTAAGGATCCTGTCCTCTGTTGTGCCTGCTTTCCTGTGATCTGGCCGCCCTCTGTCTCCTCTCGCCTCATCCCTCTCTCCTGGGACGACCCTTCGGGGCACAGGCACAAAAGATCTGAGCTCGAAGTGCCGAATTCCCCCTCCACATCTGTACTCTCTTCTCGCACGGCAACAAATGGAAGAAATGAGTGCACAAGATTGAAGCGCTGACTTTGGGACATGCATAAGCACTGTGGAAAAACTTCAAGCCAAAACCTCGGCGAAAGCAATTTATTGTCATCAACAGTGATTCCGCGCCGCAACGATAACTATAAGAATTTTATTTTTGTAGACATTTTTACAACTGAAGCCTATGAGAATTCTTACTGACAGATTGAAAACAAAAACCCTGTAGTACAATCATGTAATCAAATCAATTTTTATTTAGCTCAAATTAATCTTTTACAGTTTTTGACAACAGAATAATTAATATTGTTTGACCGCAAACCTCCAACATGCCCACTGAAAAAGTCTGCCGACGTCCTTGGTTACGCTTCTGCATAACAAAGATCAAAGAGCCACAATGTCGAAATATAAGAACAATGGCTTCCAGAGTGATTTCAAGCATGGCATTGTAGCTTATCTCGGAGCATGGTGGGAAACGGCGTCCGACTCAGTAAAAGTGTGCCACTTTAATCTACATACGTGTTTTCAATGGGACATATCAACTGCGTCAGCTAGTTACTGCAACATTTCATTGAGATTTTGTAAATTCTAATTTTACATAAACACTGGAATTGGCCACGCTAACATACTCCTTCCACTTTAACAGAGCTGGAGTGGCTGCATGCATGCGTAATTCATACATTGGCTACTCTTCCAATTTTCTCGTCTATGGTGGGAAGAGAGAGTATTTCTATTTCAACAAAAAAATTCTCCATAGAGATTTCACCGTAAACACATTCCGAGCATTCTTGAACTCCACAAGTTTCTCATAAAATGTGTTTGTGAGCGCGGGTAATGCTAGACAAAAATGAACCACATATTTATATGAGCCGGAAACTACTTAAGGATGTACAAACGTATATTTTTCACAACCTCGCGAAAAAGCCATTCTTCTAAAAACGGTTCTAATGATTTAGATTATATGTACTTTAATATGTTAATACATCTTGAATTTTCTGAGAATAGCTTATGACGAATTCTACTTTCGAGAGACAGGCAAAAGTTTACTGCAGAATAACTTTCGGTTGAAATATACAACTTGTTAAATCACTTTTTTTCCTCGTAATATTAGGCCCTACAAAACACCGTGACTTCCATTTATAGCCGGGTAGGTGTAACCTCGCTATTTTTCCGCAGCAGAGTGGTGGTGAATGACCCACTCAGGGCTACATTTATCAGCTGGTTGTAGTGGGAGAATTACTACCTTCAGTTCGAGCGTTAAAGAGTAGAGTTTGATCGTGGTCTTCATTCAAGACGTCTGTGTTGTGTAGGAATTACATTGGAAGTAGTGGCCTCCACAGAATGACGTAACACAGTGTACGCTAGGGTGTCTCCGACGCAGCCATTGCTCGGGGTGCGTCACGCGAAAACTGCACTGAACTGATTTCTAACGTATTGGCCCGTTTTGCCCTGGGCGGGGCGAGTGGATTGTTGCGTGGCACCACCGCTCTAGACGAACTCTAGAGATAAATTTTATTTCCTACAAAGAAGTAAGAAAAATGGTGGATAATCTCACAAGAATTCGCCAAAAATGTAGGTATCTAAAATGAAAACAAGTAGTTCTAGCATCTCCTTTAGTGATACAGGTGTGTACACAACTTTTGAAGTGAATTTAAAGTTATCAGATAGTCACTCTGCCTTGCTATATGTATAACGGGTGCTCGTATTAACCGGTAGGCGGGAAGCGATAGCTTATCGGCCCACGAGATCCCACTTCAGCCGCGGAGACACGATATATAAATGACCCTCAATATTACTGGATTGCTGCATTTAGTGCTTCTTTATATTGGTTAGAAACTGCGTGTACTCAGGTTTGCATTGAAATAGGCCATGTAGATGGCAAGATCAGCAGTTTTGTGTTTTTCAACGACGTTTTTGCCAGTGATACGGTATCCACTTCTTCAAATACGAGTATTATAGCAAGAGCTATTGCAGTGTTCCGCATACACACCAATGTATATGTTGTATAATCGTAAAGATTTGTGTACGGAGTAGAGATTCAGCAGAAAGAACAGAAATTAGTGCGTCGGTTCTATTCACTGTATTACTGTGGCAGTTTCACCTGATGGTTCAATTAAAGAACCTTCGCGCAGTTTCCTTTTAAGCCTAGTGCTGTCTAGCTGAGGTATTCCCTCCACTACATAGTGAACTGCTCTCCCAGGAATTCCCTGCGCGATCAGAGAAGATATAAATGAGTCGCCCTTTCTCCGTGCACTGTCACGGATTTCTAACTTTTACTACGGCCTATAACACGTTGCTGAAGTTGGGGTGTGGCTTAGGTCCTTTGGGCGCAACAACAAGAACGGATCATTAAACACAATGAACAACTGTCAATGATTAGATCCACGGTTCATTAAAGTGGATGCACAAATACAGCCCCCCCCCCCCCTCCTCCATCACGCCTCTAAATGTAGTTAGGATAATGTGACGCAGTAGTTTCCGAAACTGAGGAGCTTCCAGATGTTAATATGGAGGAAAATACTTGAAGAATACCCAGGGACTTGCGCCTAGAATTCATAAAATTTCACCGAGACGATCACGTTTCCAAACTATCATCCTTCGTGCCTTTTAGTTATTGTCGAAAGCGTGAACAGTTCTGGAGAGAGTCCAACATGAAACATTTTAGTTGAATCGATTTTCTTCCCCAGAAGTTCAAGTTCACTGCTAAGGGCAGTAAACAAGGAACTCGTACAATGCACTACATATAAAACTTGTTAAAAAATTGCATTACATATTTTCGTGCCCACACTATTGGTAGTGGTACTTAAAAATATTACTGTGTTCCAGTAATGCACCTTTCTTTGTTGCTCTACAAAGCACTCTTAACAAGAGTTAATTGTTCAATCCACGTTTTAATCGAGATACATATTTTTCTATAGGTATAAGAAGCCTAAAGTGATACTCCGACCTTTTAAAAAGCATTTCGGTACCTGTCTCTTCACGTTTAGCCCATGAAATGCCGGACAGTGATAACGTAAACAAAACTGCCTCACATACGCACACAATCACACGACCTACAGTGACGTACTTACAAAGTATAGGTGTACCTGTAGATGAGCAGTTAATTTGAAATTAGAAATCAGGGTTACAGGGTAGCCATTAAATTGCACACTGAGATGTGTAAAGGGGCAATACAATAAAAATATTACTTTCGTAACCTGTTGCATACACGGTAACCATTAAATTGCACATTGAAATAACGTAAAAGGAACAACACAATAAAAAATTAATTAAATGTGACAGATGGAATTAATTACTTATACTATTTATAAATTTATACATTATTATTTCCGTAACCTGTTGTGATTTATGAAAATATACATTTTCAGTGTCTCAAAAACAAAATTTACATAATATACCTTACATGTAATGTTTTCTCCATCTGTAGAGAAATGCTTTGAATCTAACCCCTCCACAATTTTATTTATAACTACAATCCTGCACTTGAGATATACTTACATATTTACTTAAATTGCACAATAAAGCTAGAAACTAAGTTCTCTATTCACAACTACTGCACTATGCATCCTGTGCCAGCTGTGTGTAACAGTCCTAATGTCCGTGTGAACCTAACGTGTGGTACTCTGCTAGTAATGACTAAAATTCCATGTTATTTGCATGAACGAGGGAAAACTAATACCAACTTAACTCTTGAACTACAAATATTTTAAAATTCAAACGAATATCAAACAATACTTGAAAATGGTGAATGCCATAAAAAACTAGATCCCATAAATTTTGTGTTTTAACAAGATTTACATGATTATTATTTTATCTATGCCAACAAACTTACTGTTGGTGTTTTTAAACACACAAGCCGTGTGTGGGCAAAGTTTGAGAATTTAATGCCATTCTGGCAGTTTGTCACAATAGCTCAGTGGTAAGAGCGTCCGCCCAGTAAGCGGAAGGTCTGTGGTTCAAATCCCAGTTGTGGCATTGAATTGTTAAGTTCCAGTTCTACCTCTCAAGATTTACATTTTTTCTTACGGTTTACTAATTACAAGTATTTTAGAATAGGGTTTCACAGGCTATTCCCAGAAAATTCTAGATATACATTTTGTCATGCAAGTATTTTAAAAACACCTATGGTATTTTAATCAGAGTTTTACAACCAATCTTGAAAAAAGAAAAATTAAAAGTAAAGGAAAAAGCCATACAAAGAGTATTTAGGGTTGGAAAATTGTCTAGAAAATCTTTGCATCACATCCTGGGTAGAAGATGAACTTGTACAAATTTGGTATTTAACCGATTTAGCGCTGTTTGAGTTACCTGTTTTCTCTCTGTCTGTCTCACTCACTCTCTCACCCTCTCACTCACTCACACACACGTGAAGGCCATTAATTAATCAGATTGCACTTTGGCTCATTAAATTAGAACTACATATTTCAACAGTTTGACAAAGCATGATTTTGCAGAGCTGAGGTCCTACCTTCTACGCCAGCGTAATGCTGCGGTGATGAGATTGATGGTATTGAAAGCTCGCTCGTGAACGTCGTGCGGTGGCAGAAGACTCAGTATTCCTGGCATGCTGACTAGGGTACCCAAAGCGAACATACATAGCGCACTGTTCTTGGACGATTTCATGTGACAGTCCCCGGCGATTCTTCTTTCAGATGAACAGCAAGTCAGTCTCATCGTCGCTTTACAGTAATATGCCACCTGCCTTTTGGACGTGCTCACGCGCCAGTTTTCGAGACGATTGTTCATCCCAACTGGAAGCGATATTAACGCCTTTCATACCAATGTTATGTCTCTCTGTCCACGAAACTTCTTTCTGCTAATATATAAAAGTATTTCAAAAGCCATTTCTGTCTTTAAAAAGTTACAAATCTTGAAATAATTGCATGAATAGTTTGAGTTTTCACAAAACGTTAATATTTCGGAACTGCTTTCAATTTTAGTGCAGCATACTTTGCAACATTATCACCAGTATTTTTTTTTTTGGGGGGGGGGGAATTTTTCCCATTTCCTTGCTGGGGAGACACTTGTTTAGTGTGTAGTTCGGCCGAAAGTCGGCTTCCCAGTTCCTTACAGAGCGACCGCTTTATTTACGTGTCAAATTACCGCCGAAAGTCGGCTTTCCAGTTCCTTAGAAAGCGACCGCTTTATTATGTATCAGGCGACTGCAAAGCTAGAATCAAAGGAGCCGAACAGGAAACTAAACAGATGGTGGACAAGTCACCAAAACTCATTGAGTACATGGACTGTAAAGTTCATTAATAGTTTTATAAATCCAATAAAGGAATTCTTTTAAATAGTCTGTTGAAAAAGGGGTTTTTGTACTTTATAACAGCTCTGCGTTAACTGCATTCTAATACTAAGTGCTATAACATAGCTCGCATCGTATGTCTGCTGCAACACTTCTAAATAAAAGCTACAAAAGAAAACCAGAAAGCAAAACTCCATTAAATTTGCTACAAAGGTGTTTACGTTTGCTCTAAGAGTAGTATTAGACTTACTAAGCTTTAAAGTGTGAAATGACCTTTGAAATTCCTATATTATTTACGAAAAATTAGTTAATGAAACAAGACACAAATAAGCTTTATTGATAACAACACAGAAGATTCCGGGAAACATCCTCGTGAACAGGATGCAAGTGTTGTTGTTGACAGTTGCCAGATCCTCGCAGAAACACATGACTGCTAATAAGGAAGTAGTCCGTAAGGATAGTGTGTCACAGAAGCCGTCAAATTAAATGCAACATCTCAACAAAAATAGGAAGTCATAAAAACTAGCTCATCCATATAGTGGTTATTCATAAGATATCCAAGGGTGAAATGGCCCTATACATGACAAATGTGTGCTATGTTTATTCTTATTCCCAGGCAATTAAAATAAAAAAATTGGATTGTTTTAATAGAGATCCTGATTGCTTTTGTGTCTATTTTAAAATGGTCTAGTGATCAAATAATTTAAATACACTAGAAGGAAATAATGATTTTAGAGTTTGCGTGTTCTGGCGTTATGTAAGATGTTACATTTTAGTTATTAGTCATATATTTTTATTCCAAACTGCACTTCCTGTTTTAATTCTTCTTGCGTTTTTACAGTATTTTACAGCAATGTTACATCAATATAGAACCATTTTGTACAATATCTTGAAAACGGGAGGTTGTAATCTGACCGAGAAAATACGCCAATTAGGAATAACCATATCAGCCTATTAGGCCAGAATTACGATGCATTTAATGTAACGTAATCTAAGTTATAACAATATAAATAATGTAACAATGCAACGTGACGTGAAAACCTAGTTATTACTACGTTCTCAATACGATCCACGTTTCCATATGAAATTCAATCCGGAGTGAGATCAATTTGGATACGCAAAGTTCAAATATAAATAACTCAAGCTTTTATATTGGTCACTTGGTTTACGTTGGCAAGCCTGTATTTTAGGTAGGTTTTAAGGTTAACGAAAGTCTTTTAGAAGAATATATTGCGATATTATAGAAACAAAAGTGGCTTTGTTTGTATTTTATTACATCACTTCCACTAAGAAAACAAAATGACAAGCGTGCAGCATGTTACAACGACTACATTCATACCCACCATGCAATACGATTTCGATCTGATTCCACTTCTAGGAGGATTTGAATTCCCCATGGACAATAGTAATTAAATTAAATTGAGTTATTTAGGGTTGAATTAACACGGTCTAACTTAATTTAATACATAAGTTAAGAATTTGACAATGTCCACATTTTCTTTAAAGAAAATGTGCTTAGCACATGTTAGGTTACTAGTTTTTTTTTTTTTTTTTTTTTTTTTTTTTTTTTTTTTTTTTTTTTTTAACGTCCTCCAACATTGTGCCATATCGGACGAATTAGGTTACTGCGCCTAGGTTACTGTGTATATGGACCTGATTTTTTTTTTTTTTTTTTTTTTTAAATTAACGTCCTCCAACATTGTGTCATATCGGACGAATGAATGAAATGATGCTCAAATGAGCTTGAGGTCCATGGAGCTTTAAGTTACCCGACATTCGTCTTCTCAGGGTAGGGAAAACCTCGGAAAAAAACCTTACCCGGATAACTTACCCTAAGCGAGATTTGAACTCGCGACCTCTTGAACGTGAGGCAGACACGCTAACCATCACGCTACAGAGGCGGGCAATATGGACTTCATTACTTGGTCCTGTGTAACATATGCATTTTTCTTCTTTAAATCATATTTCTTCCGCATTTACTTTATAAGATTATTTTTACCCACTACATATAAGCATTGAAAATCAGTACCATTTTCAAAAGATTATAAAATTAACGGAACAAAAATTATGCGAAAACGCCAACACTCAGACTGAAACATAATTGGCTGTTTGCGTACATTAAACGAAAAATGTTCTCTTCATAAATTTAGCTGCTAGAGTTTTTTAAGGGCCTTGTTTTAGGACGTTTCTAGGACTTCAAGTAATACATGTATGGCTGACGCAAAATTTAATAGCGGACGGCTCAACTCAATATCCAAACATAGGCTTGCGGTGTTGTATAAATAAACACACTGAAATCACGCTGTAAACTCGATGATGTAAGTATCATTTGCGCCCACAAAATTTATTTCCACAGCAGTAAATAGACTAGTAATGGTCAACCACCGGCCACCATTAAATTTTGCAGCTGCCAATTCAGCTGAATTCAGTATAGCGGGAAGTTATGAAGGTAGAAATATATGCAAGGACGTAAAATGCCAAATAAAATGCCTTTTTTATACCAGGCGCATAAACGGAGAGAAATGTTTAATACCAAAGATTAAAAGTACCTCATAGTTTCAACATCAAATAAAGTGGAGGACAATTGGAAATCTAAGCCCTATTAGTGCTACAAACAAAGCCCATATCAGCATGTTCTGAGGATCTGGCAACAGTATAGGGGTTTCCCGGCGCTGAAATGAATGTACGGTGAAATCGTAAAAACAAAGGGATACAATTACTTCCAAAGATGATGGGTTTATAAGCTAGACTTCTCAACTCCACAGAACAGTAATTCAAAAATCCCAAAACTATGGTGACTTGCTAGGTCTTATGGGCGGTAGTATTCTTTGTTTGGGTTATATTTTACTAGTTTTGGTAGCATTAACTCAAACTTGTTCCAATACAAATGCTCATTTAATAATGTGTTCTTTAATGGGAAACAAAGGGGTAAGAGACCTGATAGTGAGCACATTATGCAACCTGCAATACCGCAGAAAAATAATAATATACCGGGTGGAAGGTTCGGCCATACGTTAGCCAGGGATTCTACGTGATATGTCCACTACAATTGTCAACAAAAAACCGTTTCGCCAATATTGTGTCCAATATCTAGAGCCATCCAGCTCCTTGACGAATGGATATAAAGTTTATTATTTCAATAACTGCCACGCATTATGTGATGCATCGTAACGCGTCTCCACCTTGATTCTAATGAATTTAGTTGCAATTTAATTTTAACACGACGTTGCCAAATCTCTTAGATATTAAACTTTCCAGGACATTTTAACATTAAATTGTGACTACATTCATTCGAATTAAGGTAGAAATGCATTACATCATTGTTCACACAAAGTTTGCGAGACAGTAAAGTGGTAAACTATTTATATCTATTCGTCAAGAAGCTAGATGGCCCCAAATATTTGACGATATTATTTTTTTTCGGCGAAATGGTTCTTTATTGTATTGTACATGTTACACACACCTACAGAATCTCTGGTTAACGTGTGGCCGTAGCAATGCCTTGCACTCGGTAGGTAAATGTAGACAAAACACTGTCGGAAACAGTAGCAAAACGATGAGACTGACCTCTGTTGCCCTTACCTGGTGCACTGTTACACATTTTGTAGAAATACTGCGTCTACCAACTTCAACACTGAACTTCATTCGCACACCTAACCCCATTCTCACTTAAACTCGGAAACACACCCACCACAAAACGCGTAAACTGTAACTTCCAGCTTCTATGTAGCAACTTCACAAACACATGACGGCAAGTTCGGGAAAACCGACTGCACACTTTCCGCCTGATGATATCTCACTGTGAATTTGCGTTAGCAGCACACCTAGGTTTCATACTACCCTTACAAAATGCACTTCACTCACACGATCGCAGAAACATGTCGCCAAAACCTATTTCGTGGAGGTTCTTCATTGTTGACATTTGTAGAATGGTTATCCTTGGCCCCAAAAAAAGGTAACTAACATTCCGGTAAATGCTCTGAGGACAAAACCGGAGAACCGGTTTAATGTGGTGGAGGTGCTGGCAAGAAAGACATCTACTGGTGCAGCTGGTGGTGGAACCGTTGCACTAACTAACGGGCTTCCACACACAGATGACGTCATACACGTATCCGGCGAAGGGGAACCGGAGGAGTGTACATCCTGAACCTGCAGAGGTTTATCACGGTTCGTTCTTGTCGCTGGAGGGGGGAGGGAGTAATCTATTGTTGACATGCTTCAAGCGTATCTATTTACTTTCGTCTTTCCGTGAAACGAACGTGCTGACTTGATGACAGTACCAGCAGTATCTACTGAAATGCTCTAACAAAAGACGTTACACAGGTGACATGTGCATTAATGGACTTCATAGACACTTCGATAAAATATACCAGTCATAATTTGTATCCAGTTTATGGAGCACGCTACCCCCTAACCTAATACTCTGTATATTGGCTAATAGCATATAATCTAAATACAATGAAAATCCTTTCGATGAGTGAGATAGAGAGGGGGGAAGAGACAGCAATATTCACCACCATCTCACACTTTGCTCCACTTATATCCCACCTTTAACTTTAATAGTCATTAAGGCGGCGCTTCCTTTGGAACATATTGCCTCCTAGCTGAAATACTGTATTTGACTCAGGAGTTTAGCTATGACCTTGTGATTGACACAAGCGAACCTCAGATATCGCGCTGTACTTTTTTCCTCTCGCGCTGACGTTCTACACGCTGCTTCAAAAACAAGTTTTCCTTTCTTTCTTTCTTGGTACAATAAATGCGCGAAAGAGCATCACTAATACATTATATTACCACATAAAACAAAGCAATTATGATCACACTTTCAATAATATCACTAATGAATTATGTTTATTGGAGACTCAAGAACCAAACGATATAATATTGTAGCAACACTGGCAGTCCGACTGCCTTGTACATAGTAATTTTGAACTGCTGGCGTTACTCTGTTTACATCGTACCGAGAAGATATCCACTTCATAGCCCGATTCCGCGTTCAAGGACAGAGTTAATGGCAGAACCAAGCGTTACTCGTGGTCTGCCGATTTATCCCTAAAACGTTCGGATATACGTAGTTTGCACTTGCCCAATAGTCTTACGTTCACACTGGGAGACACTATGGGAAAGCACTGCTGAAGAACCATAAATACCACAAGAAGAAAGCGAGTAAAGAAATTGTGAGAATGGTATTGTTGCATTTCTATTACGATAGTATAGAAAAGCGCATAAATTGTTTGTAGAAGGGTGAGATGAGAAATGCATGTGAATGTGTTAAGTAAAAGGAAAGTGAGATAAGAAAACCATTGCATTTGTATTTCAATCATATAGAAAATCATATGTATTGGTTTGGGGAGCGGGAGTAGAGAAAGAAATGTGATTATTTCCTAAAAGAAAAGTAAGTAAAAAAGCATGTGAATATATGCGCTGCATTTCCATTTCAATTATAGAAAATGTATTAATTGTATGTTGAAGGGCAAGTAAAGAAGGGCATGTGAATGTGACGCATAAAAGAAAAGCGAATAGAGGAAAATCACGTGGAGAGCATAAAGACCTTCTCTATGAAAAAAACATTTGGATTTGTGAATTTTCATGGTATCGGATGAATGCTATAGCAGCCCATATGCGACTCACATTCATCTTTATTTTCTCCACTTCGTATAGTAAGTAATGGAAGTATTGTACTCGACTCAAAATTTCGATGTCGAGATTTCATCAGAAATATGTTTTGAAGTCCTCCGAATAAAAAAAAATTTAGACGAAGGTGTGTGTGTGTGTGTGTGTGTGTGTGTGTGTGTGTGTGTGTGTGTGTGTGTGTGTGTGTGTGTGTGTGTGTGTGTGTGTGAACTGCATAACTCGAAACAAAAGTCGGTTAAAAACCAAAGCTGGTATTTAAATTTGCTATCCTTCAAGGATACCACGCAAAGATTTTGTAGAAAATTCCTCTATGCTAAATTACCGTTTACACAGAACATTTTTTGAAAACTGTTTTTCTCAAAAACGCCTTTAACTATTTTGATTAAAATGTTGTGTGTTTAAGATATTTTTATGGAAAATAGAATGTATATTTTAAATTTGCTGGCTATAGCCCATGTAGTCGTATTTACTCTGGATGTCTTTGGCATAACTGGTAAACCGTAAGAGATAGACCAAATCTCACTATACAAAAAATTTTGATCTCGTTAAAACACAATTTATGTCAAATGATATCTTTTGTGAAGTGAACCATTTCGGACACATTCTTTGCTATTTGTAGAATATTGCAAAACTTGCATCGCCCTCAAATGGAGGTAGTTCATTTTTCATCTCTTGGTCATGTAAAGAGAACGGAATCTTAAGTCATCATATAGCGACCACTCTTAAAACACTGGACTATCGCTAAAAGCCTACTGTATTCCCCTCGCATCTACAGGAAAATTAGTAATAGGTTTTACAATTAATGTATATCCCAATTAACATGAAGTAGATAGAGGAATGTGTGTTTGTAAGAATAGTTTGTGCAAGAGTACAGGAAGCCATGTGTTTGCAACACGTCAGATTTTTTTTTAAATTGTTCTATTTATATCCCGCCTTTAACTTCAATGGCGATACCGGCGGGCTATCCTTTGGAACATGCTACCTACAGGCAATGCCGTTAACTTGTATACAGTTTTGGATCATTTAGGTTTTCTATGTATTAGATCACATTCACATTCATACTTCCATCTCAAGGCAGCATGGGAGTAAACTTTGCTTGAGAAATTCCCAAACCCTAGCCGGGAACCGAACCTGAGGCTCCTGGTTCAGTAGGTAGATGCTCTACCGATTGAGCTATGGGATCAGCCTAATATCCTATGAATTAATAATCATTAAATGTTAAGATACTGTATAAATCTTCTCTTTGTGAGTTAATATGAAGTCCTAAAACATAGTAACTAAATATTACTCTCATATCAAGTGAAAATAAAATAAAAAATGAACACAGGTGTTTCACCCAAGTAAAGGTCTTCTTTATGGACGCTCATCTCAAAATTTACACACGCGAACGTGTGAATTTGGGCCAATATATGGAAGTGTGGGACCTGATCAAGTGCTAATGCACCAGAGAATGAAGATACACTCTGCCCCATCGTTGTGGTGGTCTCTAACACCCCCATGCTTGGTGTATAACCTAATTACACCAAGTGATGAGTAAGCCAATTTCTGAGGTGTAGGCGCCCAGAGGGCAGAGTCAGTTGCGTCCGATATAAGAGTGATGAGGATGGCGGTGGAATATAAGGACCTACAGCCTTTATAATGGACTTTAACCACATTAAGCTTTGGGTATATTCTACATGAGCTAGTCAGAGGTGAAGGCCTGGATAGGGTGGACTCCAAATCGGCAACCCGCAGCTGGAAATAGTACAAGAGACCTTGGGCATGAAAGTCGCGAACGCAACCACTGAATTACCTTGGTGCCCCGAGATATAAACCAAATATGCTGGAAACTGCAAGAGAATGTAGAAAGTGTGGACTAGGAATTTTAATAGAACAGAATATAACTTCCAGTAATGATGAAATAGAAATTGAAGGAAAAACCTTAGTTGAAGATATTAAAACATTTGGGCAGAATACACAGTTCAGCAAATCACCTATTCAATACGTATGGACCATGTATCATATCCGATTCATAAAAGGCACCAGAAGCGAGATTAGAAACATATACGGTAACATTATGCAGAATTATGTAATGTATTTTTAATTGCTAGAATACAAATAACAATTGGAACGTCTTTCTCTAGGGGGATGTTCCTCAAACATTAATTGTTCACGTGCTGTCACAACATTTTTGGCGTACTCATAGATAAAACTGGTCACCGTTACATGATTATACAGAGAAACAAAAACCACCAGCTACCTGTATTTGTGACGATTATTTTAAACTTAATTTGCTTTAATTCTTTATTTTAAATTTATAGATAATGTCATTTCAAGTCATGTGTGCCTTTAATAGTTCTGAATCTTTCTTAAGTTCTTTTCAAATATATAATTATTTGAGCCAAAATTTATTTTAAAACTCAAAAGCAAATGTATACTTTTACAAACCACAGAAAGGTCGTATTTCTTTACTTTACAGAACATTCTCAATTCTCTACTTATTTTAATATTTTCGTCTGTTTCAAGCGAAATGTACTGAAAATATAAAAGCAATGAACAACTTTCATATTCAAGCAGTAACAAAACTATTATAATTACACTATTTTTCCGATCCTATGTAATTATTTCTGTGCCAGAAAGGTTCAGATTAAATGTATAACCGTGTGGTGGAGTTCTTTACGTAACATCCTTATTTATACCCGTACAGTGATCTAAGAAGTGCATGGGCGGATATGGCCTTTGCTCAAATGAATCCATCCGCAGTGATAAACATCTTCAGCATTGCTGTGTATAATAAATAAATAGTAGGTACGAACATACTGTGAGAAAAATCCGTAAGTAGCACCTTTGGAAGAGGTAATAACTAGATCTTGTCATCTGCTTATTTGTCTATTTTGTTTCCTTGTTTAGAACGTAGGCTTTATATATGTTGTGTTTACTGGTATAAAACTGTACTAATTTTATGCTGCTTATTCATGGTACATCTGCCTTTTTGCACCTTAAACGCCTATTAAGGCTTTTTTGCAATACATTTTATCAAGGTTTTTGCTCATCGATTTGTTCCTTTTTTTTATTGGTGTTTATGTACTAAATTAAGTAATCTATCTGTGCCAGTAACACATTGTTGACAATATGCACAATGAAAGATGTTAATACCGGTATTCCAGCAGCTGCATTGTTTCGCGTGATAGATAATAAAATAGTGATTATCTTAGCGCAATAGTGTGGAAATGGTCAACTGGGAAGTGGATCATTTTAGTATAAACTTAGCACTTTGTACATTAATACGATTACTGTACTACGGTACCCACTTTCAGCATCTCCTTTCATAAAGTTGGTAAGTAAAGGCTATAAAAGTAGTTTTAAAACGTTAAGTAAATGTAAGAACAGTTTACATAGTGGCTAAGAATGTTGTATTGACTTATTTTTGTTTTGCTTTACTCAAAGATTCCTATGCTGCAGTTGAGATAATGTGTCACTATGCAAGAAATATTTTCAGTGAATTATACAGCTTTTGTTTTACTTAATTGTTATTCAGTGCTGCAAACAAGCTAATCTCTAAGTACTACAATACATTATTGTCTCATTCGAAGAACTCATTATCGCAATCACAGCAAGTCTTGTGTGTTCGTAACGCATTATCCACTGTCAATGTTTACATAGCACTGCACCGTTCACACAGTTGAAACTCCATAACGGGGTAAAGTACTCGTATAAATCTGCTATTGTGATTATTTACTCGCAGTAATTCCTTTAAATCATTCAGGAACAACTGGTTCACATTTTTTACTTTCTCTACTACGTATAACCGTTAGTAAATGTAAACGTAAACCCCGCGCGACAGCCCACGCGTCCCCCACCTCTGCCCACTACAGGCGTCATTGGTGAGGTGCAGTACTGGAGGGTGGGACGTGGTCAGCGCCCCGAGCCCTCCCGGCCAGTTATGCGGTCTTCTCGACCTGGGGCCGCTACTTCTCCATCAAGTAGCTCCTCAATTGGTCCCCCCGGGACCTAACGAGGCTGAGTGCACCCCGTGCCAGACCTCCCAGAGGGGATAAAATCCCCATGCTGGTACCGGGGATCGAACCCGGGTCCTCCGCGCCACAGGCAAGCGCGCTGCCAGCTGCGCTACGGAGGCGGCCATAACCGTTAGTGGAATTACTGTATTCCTTCCAAACAGCCAATGTTGACATTTCACCAAAAATAGGTACATATATGTTCGAGGCCCCTAGCATGTTTTTTTAGAGAACTTAGATCTCTATGTATGTCTAGGAAAAAATTGGATACATCACCTACCAAAACTGGTATTTAAGTTAATTATCTTCCAGATTTTCAACAAAACCCACCCACCTCCAACTATTCTTTAAATAGAGCTGTCTTTAAGAAAAATAAATCGAACAATGTTCCAACGATTTTTATGTGAAAAATCAAATTTATGTTGTATACCTAATCTTGCGTAACTGTTACGTCTTAAATGAAAGACGAAAACAAGCGACAGAGAACAATTTTGATCTTTTGAAAACACAATTTATTTCAAGTAACATTTTTGCGACATAAGCCATTTCCGACATATCCGTTATTAATAGTTTCGAATTGTTCAATACTTTGGTATTCTCTTAAACGCCCTTCGATTTTCAGCTGTTTCTCGCAATTGCATGGAAAGTGTCGAATATTAGAACCGTTGGCTAACGCTGTTCTTTTGTGTCTAACGAAGCTAAACTAGATATTGCTTCATTAAAATGAAAGACAAATAAGCTTTATGCGATACTTCATGCAATCCTAGCATTAAAATGGCTAAATATGACGGCAGAAATGAATGACGCAATTACCATGGCAACAAGACAGCCATGCCGTCATCACAGCCACAACAGAATTTTATCCAATGTGCCTATATGAAAACCGGAATTCTTCACTCTCGCAAGTGCAACAACATTCAAACACAACCTCCTTAATCAATGTATTGTTTCGTTTCTCCATCCTCAAAACTTTACATTTTATCTTATGTTAACATCTTTTGATTTTCTGGAATTAATATACTCTCAGTACTCTTGACTTCGTTCAAAATGTCAAGATGAACACAATCTAGATTTTCAATAGTTTTACCATTGCCTTCCATTTTCCTCTATCAGTGTTGAAACAAATGAAACATCTGCTCAGCAACCAACTACGTCATACATCTGTGATCTTTGATACATTATAACTTTTCATTTAGCAAATTTATTAATGAATTTTACGTATTTTAATGCTAAGATTGCATAAAACGTTTTATGTAACAGGTGTAAAACCTTTTCATTGTGGCACTCGTAAAAATTTGCGTGTGAGGTTATACTTGCATCACAGTCAGGTTATACACTAGTTACATAAATAGCTATTATATACCTACTAATAAACGTTAAAGGACAGAGAAAGTCATCTGAATGTAGGTAACAGATACTATTTTTCTTCACATTCGGATGGTTGCTTTGGAAGAAAGCTGCAATAGTGGGAGTGAGAGATACGCAAATAAGGATAGACACCAATAAGGCACAAAACGAATGAGTAAACCTTACTTGAACAATTGGGTCAAAATCAGCTGCCAGTCGATCCCATAGCAGCAAGAAGACACCAACATGTTGAGTTCAACTTGACGAATCAGCAGAAGTAATGCACACTGCTGACTTCCCGCCTGCCTGCCTGACTCCTTTCAAAACATTGTAGGCACTGTTTACATCATACTCTCGTATCCACGTGCCAACCAAGCAGTTCTTGCTCCTTCTAATCTCTGTGAACCAGGCCTGTTTTTCAAGCATATCTTCAACGTAGATCATGTTAGTGATTTAAAGCTCACATACAATGTTGTTGATTGAATGCTCTGCAAATATTCAATTCAAGTTTACCTAACAGTTAGGTTTGCACAAAATCAATTGGTCAATCGGTCAGAACTCTGGCTTCTCAGCCCAGAGGCTTCGAGTTTGATTTCCGTCTTGTGGAAAATGTTTCTAAATTAAAACCACTCCCCACGCTTCGCGTGGTCTGTAGGTATGAATACCAGTAGGTTTCCTAATTCAAATGATGAAAATAATTTAAATCAATCACTGCGACGGGGTGGAAGCTCGCATTCCCGGATTTGATACCCGTCGAACTTAGGTTTTTCATGCTTTTTCCTGGTAGATGTACACATGCTGGTGATAGTTTCTATCTACCATTTTCTTTCCATCATTTCTTTCAGACAGATAGTTGCTTGGTCTTTCATTGCCCTCCCTAGTCAGCTGGGACTTGGCGTGTCTCTGTGGCCTGTCTGCTTGCTGCTGTAGCCTTCATCCCTTCCTCCAGCATACAGAATTTGAAAACAAGTCAAAACTTGTATGCACAACATTTTAATAACGACATAAATGGCGTAGAATGGCTTACAGATTGTAAAGGCAAAACCAGGCTATTTTGCTGGGTATGTCAACTTTTCTCGACAGAAAAAAGTGTATTTAACAATACACGATTCTCCGATATAAATGGTATATACCTATAAGTTGATTAAAATACACTCAAATTGGAAAAATCGTTAGCACTGTATCTTGAAATTAAACATATTCAATATCCAAGGACTGGTTGGTCATGCCTTAGACCAGCGATATTCAAACCTATCTCTTTGGAGACGCTTATGTAATTAGCGGCTATTTCCCACTCCACTCCTTCAGTCGGAGGGTGAATCAGCTCTTGCTTGTGACGCGTAGAAACACAACCAGACAGTCATTATCCAGTATCGGACACAAACAGGCGATTCCATGGCCGTTTCTAAGTCATAACTTGAATTTTCTGGGAATGTCTTCAGAAGACCTCTTCATTCTGGGTGACTTTTGTATAAATGGTAAACAGTAAGAGAACAGTAAAATCAACATCTTGTTAAATAAAAAATGCGGATCTCGTTAAAACACACAGTTTGTCAAGTGCACTTTTTTCTTATGCTGAACCATTTCCGAGATACTCTATTATTTGTGTGAACTTGCCAATACTATACTTTCCTCAAATGGGAATACGTTATTCGGTTTTTATTTCTTAGCCTTGCAGAGAGAACGGAATTTCAAAGGCATCACATAGCTATCAGCTCTTAAAACAGTTTATTGTCACTTAAAGCCTAGTGTATTGCCATATTCTCCATTCGTCTACAAGAAAATGAGCAATAACATACTTTCTAAAAAGGCTTATGTCGATTAAAATGAAGTAGATGGAGAACTAAGCATTCCTAAGAACAGTGTGTAGTATAAGAGTGAGTATATCTCTACATATATTTGCAGAGTTTCTTTAAATTGAACTGTATTAAAAGTCTGTGTCCCAACATGTTACGCGACGATCACTTGGTGGATCTTCTAAGGCTTATGCATTTCGACGTTATCGCCAAATATTGACAGACTTCTTAAGCGTAAGCAGTACCAAAGAAATTAATGAACAGGTGTTTATCACATAAGATTTGAAAGTGCTTTCGCAAATCAAACGCAATGTACATAATAACCAACCCGCCACTGCAACACAGTGCAGGTCTGAGTGGCAAAGTCCACGTATAGTGGAAAGAGGTAAATCCAACCTCCCCTGTTTCGCAAACAGACATCACTGTTTTAGTAGAAGGCATGAAAAATACCACTAGCAACACAATGGAATGATGGGAGATTTTGAAGGACTCGTAGATGTTGGTCGTCTCCATGACTTCCATGACCTCAACTTTCGTGGTTCCGATGAATCCCACGATTATCTATAGAGGAAATCATACCGATATAGCACATTTTTATTAAAACACGATCCAGTTCTTGGCAGTCATTTACAAAATGTTTCAATATTGCAGGGCACTTCTAATTTAATTTAAAAGGTTTTGAACTCTTCTATTGCCACTGTTACACTAGGGTGCATTAGGCAAGAAGTATCTGAAGGTCGTTTTGTTACTACAGACATTGGAAACAATAACCAATTGTCCAAGACAATTTCCTTCCTGCGTAAAGAGTAAACAGTTGAAGACACCTTTCCTGTATTTGAAGATGCAACTACGGATAGGGCAGCTGAAGTTTATATGGAGTTGTAAATGACCTGTAATGTGGCCATTAACTAATTGCTCAAGTTATGATGGTCCTCACTGATGTCTGGACATTTGGGGGCATTGCAAACAAAGCCAAAACAGACCTTTCCTAATGCATTGTTTGCCCACTGTATGGCCCACAGATTAAATCTGGTCTGTCACAATCAGCTGTTAAAATCAAAGAATGGAAACCTTTCTGGCATGGCAACATTCAGTTGAGTCATCTAAATGCTGTTTTGCACTATATAAGGGATTGACAAAAAGACCTCCAAAAGCAACTCCTACAGTAGGTTGTGCAGATTCTACATAAATATGGCCAACCTCTTATATCGCTATTTGACAATACTGTAGAAGTTGATGACGGAGGTACTGTAACCGAGACAGCCTCAACAGGATATTGTGATTTGCTGAAAAACTATTTTAACTTTTTAGTGCTACAAATTTATTCTCAAAGTTTTCCCTTCACGACAGTATTTGCTTAATGTGCTACAAACCAAAACAAACGATACTGGATTCTGTATACAAATACCCATTTATGGTAAGGTCTTCTTCAAAAGGGAGAGAGTGTAGTTTTGACTCATTTTGGGATCACTTTATGAACAAGATGTTGCAAGACCGAATAAGGAAAAAGCTTCGCCTGGATGATGTTTGTGACTTGGAAACCTGCTGCAGCAGGATTTTTAGTGAAATGATTGACAATATCCAAGAACAAATAATTGAATGGAACTTAGTTTTTAGAGCACAATCTTTGGGGAGAAAAGTGCAAAGCACTTCTTTAGTTCGCAGTTATGAATAACATTTTGACATACCGCCTTTACATCTGAACTTAGTGTTTTAGGAATATATAAAGGTGATGGAAGGTGTGACAAACTCAGTGTTAGAGACTTGTCATTTTTTATCAGTGAGAACAATCTTAAAATTCAGAAGCATTAATCTTTTCTAATTTCTAGTGATAATTTTGGTAACTACTTCGTCCATTGAATTAGCATATTACACATAACAATATAAAGACATTTCTCAGAAATACAGTCAAGACAGATTCTTTAATCTGGCCGTTTAAGGCATAGAAAATCATTAATCAAAGACGAGTGGAATATCTAAATTATATGATGTCAATGTTGATTTGCAAACAAAGAGAGAGAAAGAGAAAGAAAGAGAATGAATGAAAGAAAGAGATAAGGAAATAAAAAAGAGAAGGAAATAAAAAAGAGAAGGAAATAAAAAAGAGAAGGAAATAAAAAGAGAAGGAAATAAAAAAGAGAAGAAAATAAAAAAGAGAAGGAAATAAAAAAGAGAAGGAAATAAAATAAGAAAAGGAAATAAAAAAGAGAAATAAATAAAAAAGAGAAGGAAACAAAAACAGAAGGAAAGAAAATGAGAAAGAAAGATAAAGAGAAGAGAAGAAAAGAAAAAGGAAAGAAAAAAGGAAAGAAACAGAAGAAAAAGGGAAGAAAGAACAATATCTCTGCAATACGAATAGTAACAGTATGCCCTTAAATAAACTATTTCTATTAATCACTGCTTTGGTATCAAAGATTGCCACCGTATGCCACCGAGTCCCGCAGAATTGCGCAAATAGTAATAAATTTTCTACTTGAGAATCCGGGCGTCAACTTAAATAAATCGGACTGGTCACAATTATTTAGTAACTGTATAAGGAAGACAAATGGTTTCATTCATGTACGACAGCCTGGATTATAAGTGTAATCTTAAAGCCCTAATGCGCATCGCACTGATAAGCAATTGGGAATTACACTCCCTGACTATAAATAATCATATCGTTAACATTGTGAATGGACTTCCTAAAAAAGATATTCTGGAACCGAAACCTCAATCCGGATATCGCGCAATAGAAACAGTTCCTAAAACAGAAGTATGGCTCATAGTGCGGAATTTCCAACTGTTTTATCTCGACTGTTAACAACCGTCCTGGCTGCCGAATTTATGACGTGCTGGGCAAATATTTGATTATATTTGTAGTGCAGAAGTTCATGCAGCAGAACATTCACTGCTGAAAGTACCATAGTCAGTACTTTCGAACACTGGATTTTAACGTTGCTGTACATGCAATCTTGGAACCTTGTAGAATGTGTGTCTGTGCAACAATGCCTTCAGGTGTCTGCTAAGCATTGCATTGTAGAGAAGGTATGGACAGAACGGTTTCACATTTATAGATGTAACATTGACCTTCACTACTCTTCATAAGCATTCTGTACGTGTCTTGCAGATGCAGATTATCTGACGCAGGAGTTGCAGAACTTTTCATAACGGGGCATGAATTGTGGGTGAAGTTAGTTTAAAATGAAAAGCATAAACTCACTAACTCACGTTAGTTTTCAAACATGTTTTATTCAACTAGAATTCTACACTAACATATGTATCTATCTTCGGTTTTTTATTTCATAGCTGTGGCCAAACTTTCAAAGCCTACGATCTTGGGCATCTTCAATGCTTTGCTTGCATTCCTGTCACCACGCTTCTTTTCCATGTTAACAATGGTCCCCCTGTTTTCTTATTTCTGGTCGGTTGCCATTGATATAGTTTCGGCCATCGTTATCTTCCATTCGTAATGTGTGCTAACCATTTTAATTTCTCCTTATCAATTCTTTCAATGTTGCTTTCTTCTGCCTCTATTATGTCTCTAATTTCTCTATTGTGATATGTTCTAAGGCGGCGCCGTGCCCGAGCTGTTAGTATGTTCACCTACCACCTAAGCGGCCCGGGTTCGATCCCAGGGAACCGCATGTCCTATTCGCGGGTGACGAAGTGGTGTCAGGACGGTTTTCTCCGAGTTCTCCGGTTTCCTCCACCACTCATTCTACCAATTGCTCCACAACCATCTTTGCAATGATCGATTTCGCTTGCATTTCATTACACCCTCTTCCTCACTATCATACCTGGTGCTGGGCTGACCACCCGCTTCCAGGTCTTCACTCTGTCTGGTCCATAGGTTCCTTTGCTCAGAAGGGCGTCTGACCCTAGGCACTGTCTTGTATGTCCTAGGGGGTATAAGTCCTACGTAAGGGGAGGATAATCAGATGAAGAAGTGATATGTTCTCATTTTGACTTCTTGGCACTTCTGCGTAAATAATCCATTTCTAGAGCTATTAGTCTACTCCTGTAGTAATTGTTGATTGTCCATACCTCACTTCCATATTATTATATGTATTACACATTTATAACTGACGATATTAAATAACACACACACACACACACAGAGAGAGAGAGAGGGGGGCGGAGAGAGATAGACAGAGACAGGAGAGAAAACAACAGTGTGTTGCGCCACAGTGTGGTTAAAATAAAGCTCATGGGCGACTTAAACACGTCGCTCTTTAAAAATGACGGGTCCAGAAACATTTTTTGCCAAAATGATTCACAGGTGTCTATAGAATATTTACGTGGTATAATTCAAAAACCGAAAATGTTATTTTCACCTAAAAACGCAGTTCTAGGATTGCTGACATCCCTTGGTCGAATAACTAAGGCAGCAGAACGCTTCACACACCCTCCTCCCTGCTATGTGGCGCCGGCTGAGAAGGTTGGTAAAATCCCCCATGAAGCAGTAGGTACGGCTTATATGGAAATCAGGGCACAATGACAGTCCAGGTTTCTAAAATGCACTGGAAAACTATTTTAATGGCAATAAAAGGGACTGTGCTCTTGACACGGAGTAGCTTGTGTCTTCACAGTGGTAGGTAATGCTTGTGATGAACGCAGAAAAACGGTTCTATAAGCGTGCCATAAATTAAACAAAAAACTCGGACAGATGTCACTACCTGACACATCTAATGATGGCCAAAACCCGATCTGAAATACGCACACATTTACAAGCAATTTTGCGGTAGCAAACAAATCAAATCACTAGTGACGTTAAAAGAAAAAAATAATTCCAATTGTGTGTGTTGAACGTAAGCGCTTGCACCAATCAAGCAGCAAATTAAATTTAAATGAATATTAGGCTAAGCCTGGATGATGCTCTGAAAAGAGTGGGATCCAATCCTTTGAATCAACATCAAAAGAATTATGTGAAAACCAGTAATAATCACAAATGGCCAAATATAAGCCAGATGCCATGAGTGAAGCCGATTTACGACAAAGCTAGTAAATTAAATGTAGATGTTTGTTTACTGTAGCGAAATGTTTGATAACAACATCAGATGAATTCCGATTCGCGTTTCCAAGGCTTAAACTTTGTGTTTCAAAGACTTAAAAGTGCTTTCCAGGAGATCAACGAACTGAAGAGGAGCTAGTTCAGATTTCTACCGCGATGGATATATTTCTCCTTTAAACAAAGCAATTTCAACATTTACTTAAGAAATTGTAGCGGCGTGGCCTTGTCAAATCAAGGTTTGGCTGATTGGGGTATTTACTCCTAAAGGGCCAAAATGACCTCGCTGTCGATGGGTCCTTAAACTCCACTCAATTGCTCACTACTTCTAAAAAGGTGCATTATACAGGATGTAACAAAAAGGTATGTCAAAACTTTGCGAAAACATTTCTTGCATATAGAGGATTAAATAATGTTATATGAACATGGGTCCGATAATTTTTTATTTCCGTGGTAGAGCTCTAGATGCCATTTTCACCATGTACTGTAATTTCCTGTTTCTCCACGGTTCTCTCATCGAGTATTCTTGTATGTGGTTCAGCCGTAGAAAAAGTGACATAGAAAGGGAAATAAACAATTTCTAGACCTATGTTCATATAACATTTTTATCCTTTATCCGCAAAAAATGTTTCCCCAAATTGTAGATATAGCTACTTTTTTGTTACACGCTATATTAGCACTGCTAAGCAGAAGTAGGCATCCTCATCATTGGAAAGTTATAAGATGAGCGGAAACTTCTGGACATGACTGACCTCGCAAGAGCCTTCTCCAGTGGAAACTGAGGTGCTGATCAATTGCTCGGATGAAGGGACAACAAATAGAGCATGACCCGTGGTGGAGACATGGTTTTTCATAAGGTGAGAACAAAAACAAACTTGATTTGAGAGATAAACAATCCTTCGTGTACTGTAACTTAAGCGGTTTAGATCACAGACCCATTTTATCCTTTGTAATCTTATTACATTTAGCGCCGTGAAAGACATTTCCTGTAACGGTAACGGAAATGGCTGTTGTAGTGAACTTTAGTTTAACGGTTATTAGTAGCTGGTGTTTAATCTCTGCTATAAAGAAATATCTGTTACCCTGTAATAGACTGTGTTATAGCCGCAGACCATAATAGCAAGGCACATGAAGTTTGATCCTTAGCAATTAAAGAGACATTCCAGATTAATAGTGGTACTGAAGCAGATCTTTTGTAATTATTTGTCGTTGTTCCATAAATGCGGTCCCGACGAGGTATCTTAACAACCTTCTCAGCCGGCGCACACATAGCAGGGAAGGGGGTGTGGTGAGCGTTCTGTCTTTAATGTTCAACCAATCTTACGAACCCTAGTACTACATTTTTAGATGAAAACAACATTTTTGGTTTCTAAATTATATCATAAATATTCTATTGACACTGTGCATCACTTTGGTCAAGCATTTTCCCCTACCAGCCCAGCGACATGTTCAAGTCATTTTAACATATTGGTGCTTTTTTGTTCTCTTTTTCCTCGATTTTGCATTTTGTATGAAAATAATTCCTTACATTTGAATTTTGTTCTGATTTGTATTTAAATTTCCGTACATTATCTCAAACGCTTTATTTAAAGATTCGAATATGTATTTGATGATTGCTTTATTCATAGGTTCACAAAAATAATTTATGCTTAAAAGAAAAGGAATTTTAACACTAGCAAGTTCATAAAAGCAAACATGTATTTCTCTGCAAGTAATAACTACTTCAATCAAACACTTTAATTTATTACTTAAATATCAGAAAGTCCCACTAGGATACTTCTCTGAGAATGATTTTGCACATTTATTTATCTATTTATTTAATTAATTAATTTATTTGTTTATTTATTTATTTATAATTGCCAAGTGTTCCAATTTTCAAGCAAACAAATCTAAAATTAATAAAGTTGGAACATTCAGTCCATGAGTCCCTTATTTGCTGATGCGTTATATGAAAATTTGCGGAGCTATATCGAGGAAGAATTGTGGGCATGTGGGAAGTCAATTTGCCATTTAAAGTTATATATTTATAGTGAATAATCTAGAGCTACGCACGCAAAACAGTCACTGTATGTGCAAGAAGGTAAACAGATGAACACACGTCCTCCTTGCTATACATACACTACCTGTGAAAGCCAGTAGAACGCCTCCCAAAGCTGCGGGGACGGCATAAATGGAAGTAAGTGTACTACATATTATAAGACGATATTTTCTTACCGCGCAGTCACAGTTTACATCATTATTGTCTGCTCATATGAAATGTTATACCTGCCCTGCCATTCATGCCCTGAGAAAAACACATTACTGAACCGTCTGGCAGCAGTTTCATAAAGCACGGAGATGTTGCAGACGACATCATCAAAATTGTCGCACATCGTGGGAACGACGTTCACAATTTTAAGAAAAGTCTGCCAAAAATTTTAATACCATGTAATATGTATCTACATTTTTTGTTAGTAGAAAGTAAAGTAGGTATAAAATTTGGTTTGGTACGTTCTAGGAGCCAGGACGATTTTTGTCTTTTCCGTTCCCTGGTGTCAGATTATTTTCTTCCGTAACTTCTATAGCTATTACAATGAACGGTTATGTGACATTTATGGCCGTCCTTGGTTTCATTCATTGTCCAATCAGCTTCCTGATTAAAGGCCTTTAAATGTTTGCTTATTTGTTTCAATCGTTTCATTTTTGTAATTGGTCGCTAAAAGCATGAGAGACCCGTAGCTTTATTTAAACGTTATAGTTTGCGAACGAAGGATATCTAACGTTACTCTGGACATAGTGGGGGAATATTTCTTTAACTAGGAGTATCCCCTACTCTCCTCTCCGCTGTGGGAGTATGAACACGTGATTAAACTTGATTGCGCATCGACGTCAAAAAAGGAATACTGCAATAAATGCTGTGTTTAAAACCAAAGGTCAGCGAATAATTAACACCACCAGTTATTTCAAACATTAAAAGTTGCGAACATGACTAACCTAATTAAAGCCAGCATATATTAGCACGAATATTTTCTATGAAATTCCTCCACCCTAAACTCCGTTTACATGGAGTGCCGTTTATCAAAATATCTGTCTATACCCTTAACAACATGCATTTTAATTTTTAACTCTTCCTGGATTAT
This sequence comes from Tenodera sinensis, assembly GCA_030765045.1. Lineage (NCBI taxonomy): Eukaryota > Metazoa > Arthropoda > Insecta > Mantodea > Mantidae > Tenodera > Tenodera sinensis. The sequence goes on from CM060969.1 coordinate 55,057,753, forward strand.
GTTTTAAGTCTGCAGTATGTAATTATTATGCGATACATAATTATTTGTTTAAATCGTGTACAGATAAAGACAAACTGTGTGATTGTATTTGGTGTATCTTTTGTACTAAAAATCAACAACAATATTTTGCTTTCAAATGCTAGTTTATACTGTGAACAATGTACTTTTAGTGCACGTGCTTTCCTCAAGATCTTTCTGGAGAATGTGTTTAGTGAGGTAGTGTCGCCTGGGAATGGATTGTCCGCCGTTTCTATAAGCATTAGTTTATCCATACTCCCAAATTATGGCGCTCATGTGCGCGCAATAGGAACGTTGTACCAAACCATACAGCTTATTATCGTCGTACATTTTCCGCAATATAAGAAGCACGAAGAAATCAAAACATCTGTTACAGTGTCAATCTCTTAAAACTCAACAGTACGCAACGATGGATGTTTTTGGACATTTGTTCATCAGTCTTCAAACCGCACTCATGAAGAGCAGTGGCACCATCTTGCCCACATTGACAACTTTACCTCCCAGATGCTATATTACAGCTACCTGACGTATTAGGTCCTGAAATGTGTGGCCTGAAACGGGCACTGTATTTCATATTTATACACAAACGTTTACACAAAATGGGAAGGTAACACTGTTTTAACTAGATTCGAGTTGAATGTAAATACATAGAATATTCCACGAGATGTTTGGCGTGTAATTTGCTTCAAATAATATTTTATTCTAAGGTTTCTCTAAGAGCATAAACATGTGCTAGTTATTGAACATATCAAACACATAATAAATAGCCTGGAGGAACTCACAAAGAAAACACAATCAGCCAAGTAAACACGAGAAAAAAGACACCTAAGAATTACTTACGTGTATAGTGACCAGTCATATTTAAACCTCTTTCTCTGAAACACACTAAACATGTAATATTCCTGTTGGTACCATTGGTAGGTATGTCGTGAGAGTTTACTTGCCAATATGCTTGCAAAGAGCTTGCTCACTTGTGACGAACTTCCTGTTCAAGCTGATATCCCATCTATAGTGCGAGCGGAAATGATTATGGGAAGGACGCTTTAGTGCAACGAGTTGTCTGCAACACCCGTGTCATTGGAAATATAATACAAAAACTTCTCTTGGTTGCAAAGGTTGCTATGTTTACCTTCTCTTCCAGTTTATATTGAGTATTTAATACATATGGTAACCCGCTCTGTGGGTTCTATGTAACCGCGAGAGAAACGAGAGTCGCCGGGAATTTTTGTAGCCAGAGGCGCACTGAAACATTACCTTATTGTAGATGCGGGAAATTTGAAACTTAAGCTTTCAAACAGTTTTATAATAAGCTCTGCGCGCGCGCGCGCGTGTGTGTGTGTATGTGTGAACAGTGTAACTCCAAAACAATAAGTTAAATACCTAACTTGACTTAGCTGTCAATTCACCAAGGCTGAAAGGATTGTGTTCATGAATTGCAGCAAAAAACTTAAAAGAATCTTAGGAGAACCATACACGTCATGAATTTCCTCGCCTTCATCGAGAGCCCAACAGACTTGCGTATGGCTCCACTCAACTACGTGAACATATTTTAAAATATTTTAACTATAGGTATAAACCAAGATTGCAAGTGAACATTTTCGGTGAGAATTTGAGAAATACTTTGCCTTTATCTACCACAGATTCATTTTCGCCCTATTTTCAGGGGATTGCTGATTCACGATAACACCATTAACTAGAAAAATCTGATGTGTTGCACTCACATGACTTTCTCTACTAACTATTCTTACAAACTCTTATTCCTATTTCTTCTTTTAGTTGAGATAAACATTTGTCCAAATTACCTTACAGCTTATTTCCTTGTAGGTGCAAGGGGAATATTAGAATACTATGCGATATTATGCGATAGTCAAATCTTTTAAAGCTCTCAAATTCTTTTCTCTTTGCACTCTTAACTTATAAAAAATGAACAACGATGTTCCTTTCATAAAAGTTATTTCCCGAAACTCACACACCTAACAAGGAATATCTCCGAAATGGTTCACCCTACAAGAAAATGTATTTGGACATAAATTGTGTATTTTAGCAAGATCTACAGTTTTTGTATAGTATGATTTGGTCTATCTTTAACGTTTTACTAGTTATGCAAAAGTCGTCCAGGGTAAATACGACTACAGGGGCTGTAGCCAGAAAATTCAAGATATACATTTCATTTATCATAAAAATATCTCAAGCATATGACATTTTGATCAGAATTGTTACAGCCATTTTCAAGAAAATCAAAATTTTTGATAAATTTTCCATGTAAAGGGTAGTATAGGCGGGGACTATTTTCTTCAAAATCTTCGTGTCGCATCCTTGAAAGACATTAAACTTAAATACCAACTTTGATTCTTAACAGACTTTTCGTTTTTGAGTTATGCTGTCCTCAGACTGACAGACTGACACAGACCTTTTTCTAAAAATGCTTCTTTTCTGATTCAGGGG
>CM060969.1:55065215-55105215 GCA_030765045.1 Tenodera sinensis
ATCTACTTCATATTAATCGAGTTAAACTGTACAATGTCCTTATTACTAATTTTATTGTAGGTGCAAGAGAAATATGGGAATGCAGCGATGCTGCATTCTGGTCGCTGGTCGCTGTACGATGCCTTTGAAATTCCGTTCTCTTTGCATGCCCAAGATATCAGAATATGAATAATGACTACCCAATTGAGAAAAGTATAAATATTAGAAAATATAACAAGGGACATCTCTGAAATATATTTGTAAGACTAAGAGATAAAACGAACAACCTATGCCTATTTGAGAAAAGTATAAGTATTGGCAAATTCAAACAAATAATGAGCATCTCGGAAATGGTTCACTCAAAAGAAAAAAGAAAAATACTTCAAATTTCAAATACGACATAAATTGTGTTTTAATGAGATCCACATTTTTTTATTTAGTAAGCTTTTTGTCTTTCTTATTGTTTACCATTTATGCAAAGATCATCCAAAATAAAGAAGTCTGCTGACAACATACCAGGTAAATTCAAGGAATCACTTAGAAGCTGTCATGGAATCACCTGTTTGTGTCCGTCACTGGATACTGACTCCCTAGGTGTGTTCCTACACGCCACAAGCAATAGCTGATTCACCCTCCCACTGAAAGAGGAGGTGGGGGAATAACTGCTAATTATGCAGAGACAAGGTTGGACATCACTCATTTAAGCCTCTGTAGTGAATATCAAATATGTAAGGAAATGGCGCAAGCGTGGTGATTTAAACGAGAAACAACAAACAAATTGTTTTGCTTAATGCATATGAATGTGAATACATTTGGGAAGCTCTGGAGAACCCTTAGGATTTTGCAGACACTAGTAGCTGTATGAAACACAGAGCTTATTGTGTCTGTGAATACACTAACACGCGGGCGGTTGTGAAGTTTTAATGAGCTTTAACGAATAGGTATATGTATGTGGTGAAATAAATTTAAACGATCTCGTGCAACAGGAGCCGGTAATGCTGTTACACGCTGAACAGTAGGTAGACCTAGAGAGCACATTTTGTAGTTCATAAGCTCTGCTCCGTACGTCGTTTTCTACCATTTATTCCAGCTACTAAAATAACGCTCTAAAAGGAAAGCACTGTAGGTACACAAAATGTTTCCAGTAGCTATAAGGGAAGGGAAAGCAAGCTGAAAGTGTTCAATATTAAAAAACTCTCTCCGCACTGAAACCTCTAAACCGCACGTACACACTCGCTGGTGCGGTGAGTTTTTTTACGCTTATGAGAGTTACAAAAACTGCCGTTGAACTATTCAGATGCTTTTGCGAGGTACAAAAGTAAACACATTTGTAAGGGTAACCTTAATCAAATATCACTGGTAAAATGGAGATACACTTCAGAAAAAGCAGCTGGTTACGCTGCATATTACCAGGAATAATTAAAAGTACTAAAAGTATTTATTATACCATCTGGACGCTAAATTGACAAGAAGAGGTTCATTTATAGGACTCCAATTTTCACGATCTAAAGAATATTTAAAAATAACTTTGAAATGATGACTTTTTAACCTTAAAATTTCTTAAAAATTACCTATGCAATGGCTTTAGAAGCCATTCTCTTTGCATCACCAATAGGAAAAAAGAAAAGGACAGAAAGAAAAATATTTATCTTTCGACTTCTCGTGCTGTGGAGATCAAACTGTAATGAAAAATATATGCAAACGATCACAGATACGCATAATACCCCGACTTAAGGAACGATTTTGCCTTTTAGTTACATACACAAAACACATTTCGGTGATACATATTATTTTGCAACAGGATTTAAAGGCTTCCCTTCTGCGTATGCAGAAAAATAAATGTGCTATAATCTTAGACATTAGAGATTTTGTTTCGTTATTTTACCAATGTTTCTGCATCTGACCACACCGTAATTCAAAAACTTTTATGTTGAATAAATGAAGTGTATGCATAAACTTTTCGCATTTAACATTAAGGATTTAAAATTATTTTTTGTGTTTGTATACGTGTGTGGATGTTAACGTGCAGATGAGAACAATTTTAAAATGAGCATAGTTATTCCCTCAAGAATTACTATTTGTAGTTTAAATAAGCCATAAGTTTTCTCACATTTAAAATGCCATACTTATTAACTAATAATTTTATCATCTTATCAAATTATGTTTCTCAACCGTGTGAAACATAGATAGAACATAGAAGCGAGATTACAGCAGAAAAGATTATCAGTATGATGAAAAACAGAGTTGAATAAAATCATTAATACTTTGACATAGGTATTACCGTTTTAACACCTATCCAAAGGAAAAGGAAATTGAAGGAAATTACTCACATTTAGTCCACTTTTCTCTCAGTTGCGTTTGGGCAGGTGTCTCTATCCAGTGCCCCATAGCTAATAAGTGATACAGGTACTTACATATTTAGATTTTTTCTAACCAAAATTATAAGAGCTCAAAATCTAAAGCGTCTACACTACTTCAAAAGAAAAACTTTAGCCTATTATAAGTGAAATATAAATAACAAATTACAAAAGGAAAAGTGTATAAAAATGACGTACCAGTAATGGTCACAAGAACTTTACCTGGAGCCCTGGTGAAAAAACATCGCAAAAATACAAACAGCAATAAAAAAGACGTTAAAATGTATTGGGGCAAACTTGTAATTTAACATCGAGATAAACAATTCATTAAAATCTAAAGCGTCTACACTACTCCAAAAGGATAATTTTATGTTATTATATGCAAAATATAAATAAAAAATTACAATAGGTGAAGTGTATAAACTGACGTACCAGAAATGGTCACAAGAACTTTACCTGGGCACCTGATGAAAAAACATCGAAAAGCTCCAATATAACCAGGAATAGAAAAAAGCTAAAATGTCTTGGGAGAAACTTGCGATTTAAAAACGAGATAAACAATGAATAAGCTAATATTCAGGCACTGAATATATAAACAACAATAAAGCAAGTTGAATGGAGCAACACTAACCTACAACAACAGTGTAATAAGAGGATAAAGCGCATGCTCTATTGAAGGACGAAAAACCTACAGCAAATACGTATACAACTAGCTATGTAGGTATTAACTAAGGTTACATCCGAAGTAATATATTTCCCCTCTGTGTTAAAACGTTTTATTTTAAAATAAGTATTTATTTGAATTGCCAAAAAGCTTTCTTATGAAGTCGCTTTTCAAGTTCAAAAGAGAAGCCACCAGTTTTACGGAAATATGACGTGGCTTAATATGACAAGTGACTGTTTCGAACAGGCTTTATCTGAGAGATTAATGAATGGTGTTGCAGAATAGTAAACGACCATCAACAAGGGACTAAACATGGTATCAAGCGACAGTGAGGGCAAATCTCCAGCTTTATTCTGTCCAGGTATTTGCAGTTAAAATGATGAAGTATTATGACCGAAAGTATTAAAGCAACGATAAAATTTAAGCATAGTCACATCTGTATGTGATTTCCAGAATGACGGGAGATCGACTACAAATAGCTGGCCATTATTTGAATGGAATGCATCCATTTTTACCCAGTCTGTGTCAGGAACAGTGAATTTGCATACCTGGCAGCTGCAATAACTCTACTACCAGCCACCCAACAAAATGCCCCCCCATGTTTGCATACTTTCCCCATTGCTTCACTATTTGGATGTGGCATTATTTATCTGCACATTGCATCTTCGTCAGTTTTATTAAAATGAAAGCTTTAAGGACATGTGGGGTGGGCTTTTGAAGTGAGGATAGTTTTCCTGCTGGAAAAAGGTTACGAACTGATAAATTAAAATTTATACCAAAAAGGAGTTTCTCCTTGTATCTTTTACTGTCCACGTTTTTTTCCTTAGGTTTATGGAGATTGGCTTTAGTGCGGTTGTATACAGGAAGTAACAGCAGGTTACGGCCAAACTTTTAGGACAGATTACTCTCGCTAGAAGAAAATGCATTAGATGGACATGAGCCTGGAAACGTTTTATTTCCATGTTAGATTTATTTAATACAGCTCTTCAGTACATTATCATGGGAAACATAATAGAACCGAACGTATTATATATCCTAGAATTGAAGCGACATCGCCCTATTTGTCGGTAGCAGCAGTGAGTCAGGCGGTTTACAGTAAACCTGGCACGCTTCTGTTTACTTCTGTTGTGCGGGGCTGTTCAAGCTGATGTTTGGCCACTATTTGGCGGGAGACATGCATACTTTGTTCCACTTGTTTTGCTTTCTTTCCTTTTTAGTGCCTTTATTTCATCACGGTTTAGAATACATGGATGCTCAAGCAAGGATCAACTAGACACATAATAGGATACCTCGGAGAGTCTTAATATCTTGCATGTATATGAGTAATTAAATCCCAACAGCTTTTCTGCAGTCGACATGCGGTATTTTCCCCGCAGTGTATTTACTATATTCTGTATTTGTAAAACTCCTTCTCATTCATCACAGTGGGTCCAAGAACAGTTGTCTATATATGTGTAGGGGATGAGGTAAACAAAAATACTGATAATATTGTAACATTGCTTCACCTGTTTGGGAAACATACATAACTGAATGCTCCTTGGCATGAGGTGACGTTGTCATGGATACAAAAAGTAACAGAATTAGTGTTGGAAAGGCTAAGTGTAAAAGTCTATGTAGAAAAATAGTTTTGTGTAATTGTGTTGATCTGAGTTGCGCAAGGTCATTGTTAAATGTAAAAATAAGGAAATAAAATAAATGAAACTTTAATAAAGTTACATTCTGAATAACATCGTGATTTACACAATAATTGCAAAACTGCCTGCTTGGACATACGATGAATGTCTGGCTGTAGTCAATCAGAGATAATATTATCCACGTGGAGTGCGCTCAATCTGGTTAGATGCCTGCAAAACCAGTTGGAGTTGGTGCTACTTATGGCTTGTAACACCTCCAGTGTTATGTCATTCTAATTCTAGGATATAGTATACTAGCACACCACACGAAACTTTCATTAATGAAATGTTAAACATGTCCTTTTGGCTACATCTGTTAAGTTGTAATTCTTAGGTTAACCACCAGTGTTTTGTGTTGCATTAGAACGAAGATAATGATACAACTTGACTCACTACACGTAGCATGAGTTATTCCATGTCCATGACGAGTTAGAGAAGCATGCAACTATTCTAATGTTCATCACGGATTTGTTTTGCGTGTACAAATGCAGACTTGGCTATACTCATTTGATGTACAACATAATAAAGAGCATCTTCGTGACGTATAGTGGAAGGCTGCGAAACTATTCGCAGTTCTTCAGGGTATATCAGCGCATCTGGGATTCAATGCGATGGCGGGTTAATGCATGTGTCAATGCTAGTGTAAGACATTTTGAACGTGTCATACATGAGAGCGTTTCACTGGTATGCTACGTTCAATTCCTGTGTTTCCTATAAAAATTGCAGAAATGAGTTCTAAAGCATTTCCTGACCCATGTCCATATAACATATTTTGTCTTGAATGTCTTGAAAGTTCGTCGTCAGCTTAGGCTTGTTCAGGATTCATATCAAAACTGTTCTGTCCATCTACTCGTCCTGGATATATTTCTTTTTCCTGCACGTTTACAGGTCATAATTAATCTGGGTGTGCGGTAAATATCCATCGTTTCTACATGGTCCCTCCAATTGTGTGCAATTGGTGATTTTTTTCTGTTAAACTGAAGATCCGTAACTCTTCACGTATTTATTCACATCTTCTGTCTCTTGAAGCATAACATGTCTCAAAAATCGCATCTCTGCCGCCTCAATTTTTCTTTCTTCTTATTTCGTTACTGTCGAACATTCGTATCCATGTAAAAATATTGGGTCCGCCATTACTTTATAAAATCCTGCAAGTTCAACCGTACTTATTGTTATATCCTGTATTGCGCTTACTGCCTTATACCTGAATCTTCCTTCCCTAGCACCTATGTAGACATAAAATCCTCATTTGTATAATTAATTTTTTTACTTTTTACCGAAGTTTGATGTACTCGTTTCAGTAAAGAAACCTAAAACTGCATATTTTCAAGTAATTTGCAAAAATTCAACAAAAATGTAAAACTATAGGCAGAATCTGTTGCAAGTTAGTATCTAAAGTTCCAGATCAAAGCCTCAGCCCAGTCACAGGTTCACATAGATACGCTCCACAGAGAGGGAGTTTTTTTCTTCGACACAATCAATCCTTTCCCAATTTATACACCGTCTCCTGCAGGATTCGGGGAGAATTTCTATAGAAACCCTGCACGCCGAAGCTCTTATATACAGGCAAAGCTCTAAAGGTCCAACAAAGGCGGCAAGTGAAAGATGTTGAAGTGAAATAAAAAAAAATGAATAGAAAATTAGTATAATGTGAATAAAAGGCAACACAAAATTTTTCTCAGCAACTGAAGAAAAGCATGAGAACAACATTATCACCTTGACGCACGTCTTCAATGTTGCAAATGGCAAGCTCTTTTTTTCAAAATTTAAACTTTTTATTTTTGCTTCATATATTAGCCCTGATATTCTAGTTTTCAAAAGGGTATAGTTTGCATGCTAATTGTTACCAGAAGTGTGTTTATTATAACAATTTGTACAATCAGGTTAGCTTGGGCACATAACATTATAGAAACTTCTTTTCGATATTTCTCAAAACTAACATTTAACATTTTTCCCTTTTTGAATCCCGAGGAAGTACCCCTTCAGTTATACTACAAACCTCATTTATACATAAATTTGAAAATTATGGAATGATGTGAACTAATACCGGTCTTAACATAAACACAAAAGCTCTGTAGCCCTTTAAACAAAAATTTAGTTGATGAAAAGTGAAATTTTGAATTTCAAAATTAATTACTTTTTATACAGCCAGTTTACTTGACATACTTGAGGTTCAATCGTTGTACATATTCAAAGAAATTTGTGTTTATAAGTTTGAAATATCTACATTTTTGTAGAAGCTACAGAATGATAAAATATATAAAACATTTCAATTTTGAATTTTTTAAGGTTAACCAAAAATATTTTTAAGTGTTGGTAGTATAAATATTCCTAGTTTATTAAGCAAATCATTAAAAATTTAAAACTTCTGGCTAAAGAATGTAGATATTTGTTCCCAACGTGAGTAAGTACCTTAATTAGTTATGTCTGATTCGACGCTCGACTGAACAGTCTGTACGAAGACCAACTACTTCAATTGGATATATTTCACATCGTGTTAGATATATCCCAGAAAACTATCACTGAAAAAGCTACCCTCTACAGTCAAGCAAAGCAACTCTGAACTGAATTAAAAGCATACACAGTAAAGAAAAACTATATTTGTTTCGGGATATGCAACATAAATGTATACGTTCATATATACAAAATATATAAGAAGTAACAGAACAAGGTTTTTCTGTGCTACTTATGAATACTTGATAAAACGTTACTAACTGTGAACGACAGAACCTTTTACACTCACTCGGCAATAGTAGTTAACTGCTCTTGACTAACTCACGCCATTAAATATAACGAGCCAATTATTTACTGGTTCTTTATTTCAAATACAATGTCGCAAGAACTAGGGGCTGGTCTATTGTAACGATCTAATGATGAAATATTGCTTACGTATCCATTCATTTCTATCAAGTTCTAAACGTTGTATTTTTCTTTAGTACAAGAATTAAGATTTTAAATAAATTAGTTGCTGAAAAGATTTCCGGAGTAGCAATTTATTCATTAAGTCGTTCAAAAGCTAATTGAAATATTTTGACTAGCAATGCAACAGAATACTTCGTTGATTATAGTACGAGCCTAAGGATATGAAAAATGGTTTATTTTCAAAAAGAAAACTTGTGTTTCTGTGCGCTGACTACCAATAGGAAATAGAAATGTGCAACTTTACATTTGATACACTATTCTTCATTTGGCATACTTCAGAATATTGAAGTGTTATTAAATGTGCATTACAGGTATTTGATTTAAAGCAATCTAAGTTTTCTTTAACAGTGTTGTAGTACTTAAAATAAGTGTAATTAAAAATTAGTATATAGATAAATATAGTAAATTGGAAAACAAGCAAATGATTACTCCGATACTCCTGTTCATGTATTATAGAACTTACGTGGCAAATCTTTCAAATTCGAGAAGAAATATAATTTCAATGTAGTCTAATATACAAGACGCAATAAATAAAATCACCTTTATCTTATCAAAAGTTTTACCTTGAAAATGATAATTAACATTATATTTTTCTCTCACCTAATCTGATATGATATTCCTAAATTGGGAAAAAAAAAAAAAAAAAAAGAAAGAAAACCTATCCAACCCACAATCATGAATGAACAGCTATTTATTTGCAAACCCATGAGAAGAAAAGACCAAAAGAAAACATATTGGGGTTAAGGAGATCATAAACAAAAAACTTATCTCCAACAGCGCTTCCCGGGCCAAGGCTTACCGCCCGGCCGCTGTGTCTCCCACCTCTGCCCACTACATGCGTCCATGAGTGGGGTGCAGAATTAGAGGGTAGGAAAGCGCCCCGAGCCGCTCTTGGCAACTTGGGGTCATTACTTCTTTATAAAGTAGCCCCTCAATTAGCTCTACAGGGACCTCACAAGGCTGAGTGCACCCCGTGCCAGACCTACCAGCAGGGGAAAAATTCCCATTCGGTACCGGGGAATGAACTCAGTCCTCCGCGCCACCGGCAGGATCATAAATAAGGATGATACTAAACACAAAACAGCGCAAAAAAAAAAAAAAACACTTGAGAAATAAGTAAAACTGATACAAAACACACAGCTTTGTCCTCATTTTCCTCCCCGATATAAGCATTTGTCGGCATTTCAGCACTCTGTTTTGGGTCTTAAGCACATGTTTGCTGCAAAGATTCTGGTACAAAAATATATATCTCGTAATATTTAATGAACGTTTCATTAATTTTAGTGACATGCATGATGCTGAAAGTATTGCCGATCAGCCTACAGAATTTGAGAAAAAAATACTCAAATATCCGGAGCGAAATTCTAAGAACAAGAAACTTTGAGGTAACTAGAAAAAAGCAAATTTACTGAAATTTGATGTACTTCCCAAAACGGCAAGGGCAGATGAGTTTAGTAGCACATACCATATCCCCGGAGTACTCGCCTACAGTTTATGAACCATTGCTCTACAAGCCCACGTGTAAATTTACAGAATGTAGGTTGTAGTTTGTTCGCATTTCCTAATATGATTTAAGGATATTCAAAATTGCTATCCAATGTATTTCTAATTCAATAATTTTGTAGTTGATATGTAAATTAAAGCGTTTTATGCTTCTAAGATTCTTAGCTGATATTCTAGTATAGCACTTGATAAAATCAAGACTTACAATATAACTAATAGATACTGAAACAATCATATATACAGTTATCTACACAATTACATATAATGCTTAGGTAAACACACACAACTATAAAGAACTATTAGACATTAACCCACTACTTCGGAAGTGGGAATATAGAAAAGGGGTAACAAAGAACACTTATAAAAACATATTTATATCACCAACAACATCCATAAAGTATTTTATGTACAACACCTGAAAAATATCAACATGCAACAGGTAGCTACGAAAAAAAAAGAATGAAATAAGAATCCTAAAGACGGTTTGTACTCATCACGACAAATATTTAAAACTTATGCGTGCTTTCCATTAAATATAAATAGGTTCCAAGAGGGCTGGATATATTCATGTATTATTGGTTATTACGTAATAATTGTTCTCAACAATCAATTTGCAGGGAAAATTTTCTGTCTGGTAAACTTGCTATTTGTCCACCATTATGAATGGTACTAAGCAATGGCTTTTATTTGAACTTATTTCCTAAGAAAAAGTAGTTTCTTAAATTCAAAAGACCGTGTTAAATACTGGTCTGAACTAGTGTTTCAAGATTCAGGTAAGCTTCATTTATATCACCAGAAGTGTTGATTGCAAATCGTAAAATCATTGGAAACTATCTTTGCGAGTTCTTAGGGAGTGTTAAAAATTAAAGAGTTGGCACTTATGCGCAAAGTTCAACACTGCTTATTGATATGTCTACCATGGTGTAGAAAGTATAAAATTGTGATTACTTTCATACTGTCCTATGTCTGTGTGACCATTCCCAAGATGTGTATTTATACGGAGTTATTTCCGATGTAAGTAAATCATTTACAGGACAGCTGTGAACTGATTGCCTATAGACTCCCATAAAACGCCAGGTTGACTTTTAACCTCGTCATTAACCAGTATCGGCGTAATTTTTTGTTGTAATAGCTTTCGAAAATTTAGAACCGTTAACTTTACACAGCATGTAATAATATATCCCAGCTTCAACTACCATGGTTATATTGGCGGACTTTTTACCTTTGGAACATATCGCGTATCTGCATAGCGCTATCTTAAGTAAACAAAGGTGATCATTCAAGGTTTTAGAATATTTTAATAGTCTTTGTTGCTACTTTCGTGTTACATTAGCGTTTAACAATAAAATAAAAATATTTGTAGCCCTTTTATATCTCAAATATTCATTTAAATGGTATTGCGAGTTTTAGAGCCAAAATCAATGAGGATGTAGTTAAATGTAACCCCAACATCGTCCACGCATGTCATCACACCGGTTACTTTACCTGGGTCCTCCCCATCTGTGACTACAGGAAATCGAACTGCAGTTGGAATTCAATGGATTTGAATTGATGATTAATTCATTTTGTCTCGCCGTAATGATCACGCTTATTCGAATAGAATTAAGGTGGCTGTATAAAGACGGTTTAAAATTAAATGTAGTTCCTGCAATAGAGGGCTAACTCGTATACCTACAGTACTTTTTCGGTATTTTGCCTATTAGGTCACACACAGACACACACACACACACGTACACACGCACACGCACACACACCCTCGCGCACCCTCTCACACTCTCGCACACACTCACACACAGACTCATACACACTCATATACACTCGCGCGCACGCACACACACACACACACACACACACACACACACACACACACACTTCCAGACTCTGGGAAAAATAAGGAATAATCTTGACTAAAGAAAACTTCCCATCACCTCAGCAGGGAGTTGAACCCGAAACTCCTCGCAGCCAGGAGCTCTACCGTCTGAGCTAGGGGGACAGCCACCAAATGTACTGTTTGAAGGGAATCTCTATTCAACATATTCATACTAATATAACGTAAGAATTGACGAAAGCCAGCTGGCGTGTTTTGGACAACAGTGAAAATGCTTTCATTTTGTTTTCCTAGATAATGATGAAGTAATCCGAATCGTGCCCACTTCCACAGACAGAATACATGAAAACATAATGTGAAATGTGCAGTGTGACTAATTTACTAAACACTGCTATTTATCAAAAATATAACTGAACTTCTGCTTGCACAATACCAATCTTTGGAATTGTTATAAGTTATAACGATTTACTTGGCGGATAACCGAGTTGAAAGTACCAAAGCTGGTTATGTACAAGTAAAACTGTTAGTGTTTATTACTTTGAAGGAATTAAGAATATCCACAATGAGTTTATAAAAAAAGTTTCGTCCAGCTCAATTTACAAATAGGACATGTTTCAGAATTTTGAAATTGCGACGGTACAGGAGCACCGATTATTCAATTCTCTCGTTGGCATATGGCCTCAAGAGTGGTACGAATAGCGATAGTTCCAGCCCTATTTAACCTTGTGAAGTGCATATACAGAAGAAGAGAGAGAGCACCGACCACACTGATATAGTAGGAAGCAACACCTACCAGAAGGTACTCCCGTCCCACGCCGACAGTAGCGAAATAACAAAGCAAGTCATCGAAGCAGTTGGTACGTACCCTTTTCCTCCCGTAGTCCTCAAAGCTGCATGCTGACGTACATAGCGAACCAGACGTACGTACCCCTTGACGCTGTGTCCAAACACTGACGAGGAGGTAGCGGTGGTGGCCATAGCGAGGGCCTTGTACCGGGCCTGTTCGTCGGTGGGGAGAACGATGTCCACGGATCGAGACCGGAGGGCCACGACCTGGGGCGCCGGAGGCTCCAGCAGCGACCCCGTCGTGTCCAACTCCTCTGTCTTGTGGCTGGAAGACACCTTGGTGAAGCACGAGTCCACTGAGGCCGCCCTATCTCGCTTCAACTCTGGCACCTTGAGATAGATGTCGTTGACGATCAGGCCCGGTGCATCACTAACACTACCACCACCACACAAGCTTGCAGCACTCTCGCTTCCTTCCGACGGCACGTCCGACACATTCTCCAGGGAATTACTTCCAGGTTCCACCACCACGAAGGCTTCTTGTCGTGACAGCTTGGGGGACGTGATGGACCGTCGCCTCATTGTTGGCGTCCCGGGTGTCGGTGGCGGCTGTATCATCACCATCGCGACCTCCTCACCGCCGCTCGTACCGCAATCTGCCTCGGACGGCGAACTAGGGGAATTGGGAGATAACGTTACACGTATACTACAAGGGGAATGTAGGTTCCTTCGGACTTCGGCCTTCTCAACATCCTCCCCAGTGATGGCACTGACCTCGAAACTTTCATCATCGTCATCATCATCGGCATCATTTTCGCCTTCCCTCTCCTCATCAGCATCGTCTTCCTCACCCTCCCCCTCGCCCTCGCCTTCGCCCTCCCACTCACCGCTGGAAGAGGTATCGTCACTATAACTAAAAGATCTCTGAGCAGCGCGTCTTTTTTCCTCCAGTTGAAGCAATTCGTCAGCTAGTTCAGCAGTTCGCAGTCTCGTGTACTCTTCTACGCATATACAGTGAAAGCACGCGGGTGGCATTTTATCACTGGATGATCGCCTTCGCTGAAAGCGTCTTACAGGAACCTCTAGGAATGTAGCAGCTACATCTTGTTCGGCTGAACCTCCAGAATCGAAACTTTTAGAACGCTGATTGGCATACTGTGGCACTTTGAGGAAGCTACCGCCGCTTCCTCCGTCACCAGAATAGTTGTCCGCCCCTTGCAGGAGCTGCTGGTTTCGCTTGGCCTCCAGTTGTATCTCGTCAAAGGAGGCCGAACGAACCTGCTTCGGAACTTCAAGACTTGACTGCGTCTTCATCTCGGCTCCCGTTGGGGTGCGCGAGCGCTTGAATGTAGTCCGCAGCCTTTGCATGGCTTTTACCTGGTTTTGGATGCTAACGCTGTTGTGTCCCTACCTCCCGGAGGTCTGGGAGGTGATAGTGGTGGTGGTGGCACAGATGGTGATGTCGTCGTGATTGTCTGCGCATCGATGTCAGAGAAGGCTGCTGTTTTTTCTTTCTGGTGATAGCCATCATCATCGTCTTCTTCTTCTTCGCCTTCTGTTCCTACTTCACTGACTGATGTTGAAGAAGATGATGGGGCTGGGTTGAGAAGCTTCATGAAATCGTCACTGAAATACAAGAATAACACACTTTCTGCAAAATCATGTCACTTTTCTTCAGACCTTAAAGACAGAGATGTTTCGTTTGCCTGATATTTTCGGATAGCAGTTCTCCGAATGTTTCAGAAAAGTAAAATATAAAAAATAAGGAAACTATCATAAGCAGGTCCTGCCTAAAACGAGATATAAAAAAAGTAGGTTCTTTATTGTGTATGTGCAAGTATTGTCATTTTTTTACAATATTATATACCATATTTATTAACATGACTGTATAAGCGGACCAAAGGATGATGATACAGGTTTAACGATGCTCAATTACTTGGTCATCAGCAATCGTGGTAACACCCAGAGATCAGATTTTTTTATTTTATATGGACATTTATGTGTTGCACACACATGACTTTCTCTACCCTTGTACTAACCACTCTTACAAATTCTTATTGCTATATCTTCTACGTGTTAGTTGATATCAATATTTACAGACATTATCATATTGCTTATTTCCTTGTAGGTACAAGGGGAATGAATATTTAGAGTAGGCTTCGAGCGATAGTCAAATCGTTTTAGCTTTGAGATCCCGTTCTCATTGCACGCTTAACATATAAAAAAATGAACAACGATGTTGCATTTCACGAAAGTTTTGTTTTCCGAAATTGACACAAATAACAAGGAATATCTTTGAATGGTTCACTTTGCAAAAAAGTTTATTCAGACATAAACTGTGTTTTAGCTAGATCTACATTTTTTATACAGTAAGATTTTGTCCATCTCTTACGGTTTACGAGGTATTCTAAAGCCATCCAGAGAAAAGAGGACTACATAGGCTATAGTTAGGAAATTCAAAATTTACATTTCATTTGTGATACAAATATCTTAAACATATGCCATTTTAACCAAAATCGTTAGAGCTATTTTGAAGAAAATCAAAATTCTCGAAACATTTTCCATGTAAAGGGTAGTTTAGGACGGGGCTATTTTCTTCAAAATCTTCGTGTTGCATCCCTGAAAGACATTGAACTTAAATATCAACTTTGGTTTTTAACCGACTTTTCATTTTTGAGTTATGCTGTCCACAGACAGACAGACACACGGAGCGTTTTCTAAAAAGGTTTCTTTTTATTCAGGAGGCCTGAAAACATACATTTACGGTGAAATCTCGACTTCATATTTTTGGATGGAATATAATACTTCCTCTACTTAGCAGTAGAGAAAGTAATACAAGTAAAAATCAGATATGCATAAATATACCAAAGAAAGAGGCAAAAGCTAGAATGAAAACAACATTTTAAAACGTAGAAACGCGTAAATTTTGATATCTAAAGTATTAAATACTCCGATTCATATTTATCTTGGTTATAAACTTCAAAACTCTTTCGACCACCAGGACCTCTGCAAGTCTGACAGGCAGTTGCAGAAGTCTCGAAGGTGCGCAAGGGAAAAACACTAGCACCAGCAAAATGTTGCCCCACAGCGGACAGAGGAGTACGGGCCCGTTTAAAAAGGTAACCATTGTAGAGGTCAACGCGTAACAGAGCCAAAATCATCTCCTTGCAATGAGATATGCGAGAGGAGGTTACTCAGTTTATCTTCTCTAAGCTTATTACCGCGGGATGCTGACCACTCTTCGTGCCAGTACGACAGAACCGCAGGCCGCACTTCAAATCTAAAGTCCTCCGAAGTAACACGAGATATGGTAATGTTTCCATGAATTAGAAATATTAATTTATCATAAAGTGTAATTGTGCACACTTATGCAGTGTGAGAAAACGAAAGTAAAACCACCTTATTCTATTTTATTGTAAACGTTTGCACTAAAGCGGAATAAGTGAAGGATATTTCCTAAATACACCAGCGGTCTTCAAAACCTGCTTCAGTCGCTTAAAATCATCTAACAGATTAAAAATATCATACATTAACATTGTTCTTTCTCCAGAGCTTCATGAAAGGAGTTACGGGCTAATGCTCGTATGCCAACAAAACGTTTAGGGAGCGTTGAAGATGAAAAATATTTGTCAGGCTTTACTTAAGGAATTTAATGTGAAATTAAATACCTATAAAATAATTGATCTTTGCAGAGAAAAAAATACATTACTGTTTTAAAATTGACAAGTTCAGAAAACACCTCTTTTCCACACAAAATAGTTATTTATTTGACTAATGCATATGTATTCTGACTGATTGTAACACGAGTAAATGTTTAGCACGTGACTGAAAGCGAAAAGATTATATAGGTACATGCTACATGCGCTTTATGCAATTCTAGCATTAAAATACGTAAAATTAACTAACAAATTTGATAAATGAAGAACTATAATGTATCATATTACAGATGATAACGTTTCTTTTGTTTCAACGGCCATAGAGAGAAATGGAAGGTTATGATAAAACAATTGAAAACATGGATTATATTCCGCTTGACATTTTAAAAGATGCCAAGAGTGCTGAGAATTTACCAATTCCCGTAAGATCAAAATATGCTTACGAAAATTAACACGAAAAGTTTTGTGAAGGAAGAAATGAAAAATGCGTTAGCTTGAGAGAGCTACGATTTCAGGTTCTCTTACAGGCACATCCAAGATTATTTTGTTGTGGTGGTGCTGAGGTCATTGCTGTCTTGTTGCCATGGTAATTACTTCATTCATTTTCTGGCAATGGTGGCAGTAATAGGGTAATTTCCCACTATTTATGCCGTACCAAGTCATTTAATGCTAGAATTGTAGACGTCTCAAAAACAGAGAACAATTACGGACCATAAATAATGCCGAAATTCAGCCAGTGTGGTTCCAAAGGCTGTTTAAGAATTTTTGAGCATGCAGTACATAATTAATTTTTTATCGTACGGACCAATTTTGCCCCAATCCTTAGGTTGATCAAACAGGTGTTTAGGTCCGTTCAATTCAGTAAATCGCCTATTTGGTAATTTTGATTTTACCTACTTTTACGAGAAAAAGTCTCAGAAACCGAATGTCGAATTTGTATCGGATGTAAAACTATATTCTTCCGTTGTCAGAACGACACCATTCTGGTACATAATGTATAAGTTGATAACACTGTATAAGAAGGTATATCAAGATAGATCCCTGTTCATTATACTAGTATCCCTTCGCCGAATGTAAATAGAACGTTCATTTAATTTCCTAAATTAAATTCCAGTTTTCGTAATCTCAAGATGGAAATTTTCCAGAGAACTTCGACGGGAAGGAAAAGAAGTATCAAGAATTACTTTCAAATTTTCATTAGTTTCTTGATGCACTGACAAAGACAGACGTCGGTGTGCATATTAAACATGCGCTATTTTGTTTCTAACGACTGAAAAAGTTCTAACGTTTCAACACGTACACCTTTTCGTTTTGCAAGTAATGTGGTTGTTTAAATGCAAGGCACGGATGTCCTCTTTTCTCTTGGATGCAGCGGGAAGAAAATGCATTGCAAATATTCACAGGCAAAAAGAACTCCACATCGGCCCACTCTCTTGAATCTTTTTAGAAAATAAAAAGATGCATTATAAAAGTACAGCGCAGCAATTTAAAAGCATTTAGAAGTTATGAGAAGGAATACTGAATTTGTGCTTGAAATTGTTACAAACAATCGTAAACTTTTATAAAACGTAATTCATTAGATAATTGTTTAAAAGTGAGTGAGTGAGTGAGTGAGTGAGTGAGTGAGTGAGAGTGAGTGAGTGAGTGAATGAGTGAGTGAGTGAGAGTGATTAGGGTTTAAGGACCCGCCGACAGCTAGGTCATTAGAGCCCTGCTTAAAAGTGTGATGTCAGAATTATTGATAGGTAGGGTTAAAGCATTATCACCGCCATCACCACCATCACCACCAACATCATCGTCACCATCGTCACAATCTTTTCAAGGATTGGGGTTTAACCTGTTCAGCGCCTTCCGATATTCAGTCTTCCCTTTGGGATGCATAAAATAGCTTGTTTCGGGCTGTTTCTCTTGGCGTGTAGCATTTCTTTTTACATGGGCGAGTTACTAGCCCGTCGCCTAACTCCCAAAGAAACTACGGTTAATCTATTTCCTGAAGATAAGTATGGAAATTATTGATTGCAAATACATTAAAATCAATGCACGATGTGAGAAACACTATGACTGACGCAAAATTGAATGGTGGGTAGCTGGATACAACATCCAATCATATGCTTGCCAAGCCTTTTAGTAAATACGCTGTGAAATCACACTGTAAAGTCACTTATATGAATATCATTTGCATTTTCATATGCACAGCAGGAAAAAGAATACACATGCAGTAATAGTCAGCTATCAGGCGCCATTAAATTTTACGTCCACCATAATTTTAATTTTGTAAAAAGTAATTAGCAACAAAGGTTATGTACTCAGGAATAAGCAGTTATATAGCTTTAAATAGGAGTGGCTACGGCAATTAGGCGTCACGATGAAGTCATCGACAGGAAAACTGTTAGCTTAATACTCAGGTAATTAGAACTCAGTACGTTCAGAAGTGAGAATTGTATTAAAATGCGTTCTGTAAATTAGAAATAAAAAATTATTCTTAGAATTTAGCAATTCACAAAGAAAAAAATATTGCGTTTCAGATGCAAATTAGAAACTTAAGGCTTGGCAACGTATAATTCAGCAATCCTGATGGGATAGTCGTTATGTAGTTAAGTCCTGGTTATGTTAAGAGTCTTTACGCATTTCTAAAATTCGTGCTTCTGTACTTAGTCTTTCCGTTACAAAAGTGTTTTACTATGATCGATCATCGGCAGTACGTAAGGTAAAACGATCGCGCCCGCATTACCAAATACTTGACGGTAGCCGCAAGGGAATTCTCAGATTACCAATTCAGCGACTCACTGCAACTTAAGGTTCCCATCGTTATTTCGGGAAGTTATTTTAAACCGCAGATCTGCCGAGAACGTTAGATATAATGCCAAATTGGAAAATTCCCACTTTCTCAAAAACGGCTCAAATGATTTTGGTAAAAACAGCTTAATTATGTTCAAGATATTTTCATGACAAATAAAATGTGTATATTGAATTTTCATTCTTCAGAAGTCCCCTTAACTCTCAATACCTTAGATAACTAACAAACGATAAGAGATTTACAAAATACAAAAGATGTAGATCCCGTTGAAACACAAAGTTTATGTAAAACTTTTTTTTTTTTCTTGAGGAGCAAACCATTTCCGCGATATTCCTTGTTATTGGTTTGCATATTCCAATACTTCATATTTCTCAAGTGGGAAGTAGTTATTCGTTTTTATGTCCTGGATATGAAAGACAATGGAATGTTAAAGCCATCTCATAGCGATCAGGTGCTAAAAGGTTTGGCTATCGCTTAAGCCTAATGCATTCTCTTATTCTCGTTATTTTACAATTATTGATTTTCTAAGTTACCGATACGATCAATTGGCAAGACCATATCAGCGCAACTGGTATGCCAGAATTTCGTCTCGCAGGAGTTCATGCCACTAAATCTGACATGGGACTGTTTCTTTTAAACACACTTAAAAACCACCGGCCTGTGGCGCGTTTGACCCGCGACCTTGAGCTGAACAGACCAACACCTAACAAACTGAGCCACCCAGACAGACTCCTATTCCCATTGTACCATGAGGAAACGTGTAGTAAGACAATTTCTATAAACCTCTATACCGGTTCACATGAAGTAAATAGAACAATATGCGTTTTTCAGAATATTTCATACAAGAGTGGGCAGAGAAACTCATGCAAATGCACTTAATTTGATTTACGTATAAGAACGACAATTATTGAATGATCAAGCGATTGTTTTTCTTGGGTACGTGATCTTCACTTCTATAACGCCACTGTTGTTTACCTCTGAATTCTTCCAGGTACTCTCTACAATATTTGGTGCAAAAGATGAGATGCACAGTTTCAAAAAATAAGCAAGGTGATTTTCACTTATCTTGCTGCGATACTCACTTTTAATGTAGTTCATTTCTGAAAATGTCCGCAGATACAAGTGGAGCCATTAAACTAGATGCAAACAAACGTAATCTCGGATACTCACAGCAGGGCGAGACCTAAATAATTCCCACCCTTCTTTCTCAGAACATTTTACGGTCGTGGAATTCTGCAATGCAAATAGTTCCATATTTTGTAGCTCGTGTAAAGCCTCACTATATGGAAACTTCAAAAGTGCAACATAACTGGATTTTGATTTCAAATCTTTTTAGTCTTCAAAGCTACAATTGCTTCAAAGGTTCATTGTGTTTTTCTAGGATAATACGTTTATCGCGAACACGGAACGCAAGCAAAGGAAATTGTATAAATATGCAACTACCAGTCCTAGAAATGAAGCTTTTAGCTTAATCGTCTTTATCTCGAAAACAAAAATATTCAATTGTATGCATTACTACTCCGCGCCAACCGCCTCTGATTAGCACGTATACGTCAGTGGTGGAGAACAATAACTTGTACAGAGGAAAGGAGCATGTGTTGCACTGTTGCGCAACCAACAAAATCAATAGAATATGTGCCACTCTTTGAAGAACAAACAAATCGGTGATAACTGACGTAGCGAAAATCTCGATTCCAGTTTGGAAACTTCGATACTATCCCACACTTCAATTCTCCATTTCCTTCATCCACAAGGAGAACTTTGAGAGTAATTAGAGACGTCGCTGGATAGATAGCGGCTTATTTCTTCTGTCAGAGTTTCCTGAGGCATCATTATGGAATGAAACGTTATCTTCCAACAAGGAATTGTGTTTATCTTAATGGAAGCGAGAGAAATGACAAGGAAAGCGAACGATAACGACCTCATTTTCTATTATTCCTTTTCAGCAAACTGAAGTCTGCGAAAGGTTGTTTCCGCCAGTAATTCTAAACTGAGCCTCATTAAAACAGCAAATCGACATCTTGAATCATATTGGCTGCAAAACGTCGTACTTCTCAGCTAAACTTCTCACCATATGTAGCTAAACATATTCGCCTTTCCAAGAAAAATGTGGATACCGAGAAGTAGACGTTTATAGACTATTTAACAAAGCTTTTCTTTAAAAATTACGTTTTACTTTCTATAGAGCTGAAGTACCAAACGGACCAAAGTACCAAAAGTTTTATATTAAGTTTTCACCAAAAATAAGAAAATTAGCCCTGAATTCAAAAAGGGAAAGCTACAGAAAGCGAATTTAGTAAAATTCAAGAATACCATAATTACTTAACGAGGTCTTCGTAGCTTCCCGTTCTTGACATAGTTATAACAAATGTCACTCGACAGATACGGCAAATATTGATTATTTCTGATGGCTCAATAAATGTTACAACTGTTACTTGATTCACAATATGTCGTATACATCAAAGCTACACGTGACCAAATTGGCGTATGCAAAGCTCGACAAATTTCAGAAACTGTGCAAACGTAATTAAATTTTAACGTAACCCAAGAAAGACTGTTTATCAAGTACGTATTAGAAGAAAATCATTGCAAAGAAGAAATTGTTTTATTATATAACGTGATAGACAAACATGTTTAAAACTATTTCGATAGGAATTTTAATTCCAGTATAAATATGGGGAGAATTTGTGGAAGGATTTAACGTTTTTGTAGTTTTCGAACTTTTCAATATAATACTGCATTATGGTTAGTGTAAATCTTTACGTGTGTGTGACTCTAAGGGGAAGGTTAAAGCTTTTCTTGTAATACAGAATCGTTTAGCCCAATAAATGCTGCTTATTTCAGGCAACATTTGCGACTTTCTCCATAGTAGGCATTAAGAATTTGGCTTTTCTGGGAGGCTAGGTGTGCCTGCCCTTCCTCCTACCTTTCCTTGTTCTCATTACAGCGGCATGCCTCTAGCCCCGTATTGCAACTGTCAAGTCCTTCATTGGTTAGTAATCGAGACTCAGTAAGACGATATAAACTGAGAGATGATGCCAAACAGTGCATTTTACTAAATTCTTTTTGTGTAGGTGTGTGAGCTTACGTTTCTGTGTGTGTGGGGGGCGGGGGGGGGGGGTGTAACTGAAATTTGAATGAATACAAAATTATCCTTATTACTTTCTCTACTAGCTATGTAATAGATAGGATACATGAGGTATTGCATTCCTCTCATACATTAGACATAGAGATTTTACTATGACACCGAAATTACCTATATATTCAAAAGATGAATCATTTAAAAAGAATAAAAAATAATCGGAACAATTTTCAATAAAAATATGAATAGACAAAACGAACCTAAAAATGTTAGTATCCCGCATTTTAAACAACTGAGTAGAGTTGTAACCGTTTTGGTAGCGTCACTGTTAGTTTAGAGTAGCCCACACTTCTGTCTGGTTAATCGAAGTGAACGCACTCAAATTCTTTGGCGTGGAATACAGAAATCAGCGCACACCATAGTGAAGCATATTTCAATGAACAGTTATGTTCGGCCGGTGAACTCTTTTATAATGTACATTGGTCGGCATAAAGTGAAACTATTGGAAACAACATTTTTAACTAAACAGAAGTAAAATTATAGGGAAAAATCTAATGTGTTGCACTCACATGACTTTCTCTACTCTTGTACTAACCATTGTTGCAAACTCTTATTCTTTTATCTTCTTCGTATTAGTTGAGATAAACATTTGTAAAAATTATTGTTTATTTTCTTGTAGGCTGAAAGGGGAATATGCGAATACAGTAGGCTAAGTGCGATAGTAAAATCTTTTGAAACATTGAGATTCCGTTCTCTTTGCACGATTAACATACAAACAAAACTAAATTACGAACTTCCATTTGACGAAAGTTTAAGTATTTCAATACTCACACAAATAAAAGCAATATCTCCGAAATGGTTCAGTCCAAAAAAAATTATTTGCACACAAATTGTGTGTTTTAGCAACATCTACATTTTTGTATAGTAAGATTTGGTCTATCTCTTATAGTTTTCCAGTTATGCAAAGGTCATCTAGAGTAAACAGGACTACATAGGCTATAGCCAGAAAATTCAAAATATACATTTCGTTTGCCATAAAACTGTCTCAAACATATGACATTTTTATCAACATCGTTAGAGCCATTTTCGAGAAAATTAAAGTTTTTGAAAACATTTTCCATGTAAGGGATGGAGGAATTTTG
Source organism: Tenodera sinensis (assembly GCA_030765045.1). Classification (NCBI taxonomy): domain Eukaryota; kingdom Metazoa; phylum Arthropoda; class Insecta; order Mantodea; family Mantidae; genus Tenodera; species Tenodera sinensis. The sequence goes on from CM060969.1 coordinate 55,087,605, forward strand.
TTTAAAATGTTCGTGTCGTATCCTTAAGATATGAAACTTAAATAAAAGCTTCGGTTTTTGACCGACTTTAGGTTTCAGAGTTATGCTGTCCACTGACAGACAGACCTTTTTCTAAGAATGCTCTTTTTTGCATTCAGGGGCCTCAAAACATATTTCCGGTGAAATCTTAACATAGGATTTTTAAGTGAAATACAATACTTTCTCTACTTGCTATACATAGTAGAGAAAGTAACACTATAAATTGTTATAAGGCATTCACGGTTGACAGCCACTAGTGTTGCCAGATCGTGCCACGACTAGAAAGAAACTCTATTGTAACTTAGATTAGGTTATTCGTATGCACAAGTGATATATTTTTCTTCTTATAAATAGAATAATGTATTTTATTTCCCTCTCAACATGTTTGTCTTTTCTCACTGCGTATGTGATCACTACGTCCTTAGACTGACTTTGCCACTTCTGAGGCAAACTGTTTCTCGACTGCACACCTCCAACAAACTGACGCCCGCATTGGTTTAGCCCATGTTCATAGCAACTTGACCGGCGCGGCGACTGCAACTGTTGGCAACAGAAACATGCAGGCGCTCGGGCAACGTACAGCTGGCAAGGAAAAGTTTTCCTTCCTGTTTAGCGAACAAACAGCATGTTGCCTCTGGTTAACTATGAGCCTTCATTTAATGCTTACCTCTTCAAGGTTCTTAGGCGCAATTATGAGTGTATGGCAATACGCGAATCAAATTTCATAAGAAATTGTATTGTCTTGATAAAACATGAAGTGAATTATTCAGATTTTCTTCACTGCAAAATTCACCTGCTGTATTTTTTCCTCTTCGTCTCCCTATATGAATAATTTATAAGTAATGCCACGAGTGATTGTAAATTTACCTAGAGAATTTGACTATCGCGACTTATGTTTATTAAGCGTATTTCATGAATTAAAGGATTATATATGAAATGTTATTTAAATGTATTGTATTTACTATCATCTCAAAAAAAAAAAAAAAAAAAAAATGCAGCGGACATACATCAGCGTCTATTGGCATGGCCTACAAGATTATTATATTGCTGCCCCAATCTTTTAAGCTGATGGCAATATCACTAGTTGGAGTATCTACTGTTAATTCATAATTTCATTTATGCAAAATTTGTCACTGATTCCAAACTTATTTCTTATTGTATTCTGTGTTCTGAGGTTTCCCTCTTCAAATTATTTAATCTATTTCAGCATAAGATGTTTCACTGAAGCGAGAGTTAGCCATTTTTTACCTTTGAATAACGGCTGTGTTGCGTCAAATACGTCAGCTGTGGCGCATCTGTAGCACAGTGTAGGTAGATTCTCTACCCTGGTCGTAACATGAGAAAAGCAGAGCAGTAATAATTAAAATTCAGAAATGGTGATAATGAAATCTGATAAAGGCTGTCATTGGGTGAAGTTTGAAATTGTTATGTACATGATCTAATTCCAACCAAAGTATGAGTGCAATACTCTATATATCTTTCTTAATATACATACAGGTCAGAAGGTGAGAGAGAGAGGGAGAGAGACAGCGTGTGTGTTTCTTACACAGGTTCTATTTGGTACAAGGCGAAAATTATTCTCAGCTTAGAATTCCAAACTCCATTCAATTTTACACAAATGATTATTTACTTTTATTTAATGCTACAGAAGCTCACAGAACTATTTATTCTTTGACAAAGATAATCATGTAGGTACATAAGAATAATTACTTACGTTTTCACGGTCTAACAGAATAACAAGGAACACTAAGTTCATATATGTAAAGAAGAAAAAAGAAAAAGAAAAAAAAAGATGTTCAAAGCAAAAATGAAGAAAACCGGCTCCTATTTGCAAACAAAAGCCACATATTGGAAATACGGAAGTTGTTATATTTTGTAATATCAATTTGTGGTGCAAACTTACCTCTTCAAGTAGAATAGTGATTTTAGTTCATATTTTAAAATACGGACGATTTTCTTATGTGAAGTGGTGCAAAATTCAGAGTACAAAATGACAGGTGCGTAGGTAACTTAAATAAAAAAAAATTCTGATGTGTTGCACTCACACGAGTTTCTCTACACTTACACTAACCATTCGTACAAACTCTTATTCCTATTTCTTCTTCGTATTACTCAAGATAAACATTTACTGAAATAATCTTATCGCTTATTTCCTTGTAGGTGTAAGCGGAATATAAGAATACAGCAGCGATAGTCAAATCTTTTAAGATTCCGTTGTCTTTGCACACTTGACATATAAAAAAGTTAACGATGTTGCATTTCATGAAGATTTAAGTTTTCCGAAACTGCCACATATCAAAATTCTCTAAAAATTTTCCATGTAAAGGGTAGTTTAGGGTGGAGGAATTTTCTTAAAAATCTTCGTGTCGCATCCTTGAAAGACATTAAACTCAAATACCTACTTTGGTTTTTAACGGACTTTTCGTTTTTGAGTTATGCTGCCCACAGACAGACAGACACGGACCTTTTTCTAAAAATCCTTTTTTTTATTCAGGGGTCTCAAAACAGTATTTTCGGTGAAATCTCGACATCGAATTTTTGGGCGGAATACAACACTTCTTCTACTTACCAGTAGAGAAAGTAATATCGTGCTTTATGTTATGTGTATGTACAATACAAATTCAAATTTATTCTATTCTATAAGACCACTCATAAAAAACTAAATCTGACATGTTTTCTCAATTTTTGGCATTTAATCTCTGTAGTCTAATAATTCTGTAGTATATAATTATTTCCTAAACCGCAAAAACCAAGGACTTTGTTCTGCAAAGTCGAATTGTTTATTATTTATTGATACTCCATATATTTAGTCCTCTAATTTTCGACTTTTAAACTTCCTCATTGCAAGCTGAGTGTAAGCAGGTTTCAGAATGTTGTAAGAATTTTGTTTCCTATTTTTCGATATCCTCAGTGATTGCACTTTCAGCCACAATTATTTTATTAAACATTTAAGAAATAGCCAACCTTAAATAAAAATTTCACAAATGAGTGAAATTCTTCTGAATTAAGTAAACCTGATTTGAAGTTTCAGAATTCCATTAAACGAATTACTATCTCATTGGAATCCTGTAAAATTGCCTAAAATAAATCCATTATTTTCTCAAAAGTATTTTGGTATATACTGCTACAGGTGCTGAACAGCACAGAAGCAAAATTGCTGCACAGAAGTTGTGTTACATACTCGTACATTGGCTTGTCTGGTATTTGGAAGTTTTCTGTATTTTTATATACGTATTCCTAATAAACAAATAAAATAGTTTGCGAAATGCAAATTTAACTGCGCTCTTGCCAAGTATGCACCACCCGTCAAGAGAGCTCAAGTTCAAGCTATCTCACAACACAACATTGCTGGGCAATGCCCGGCCGATAAGCAAGGATAATAATAGACAAACTAGAGCAATGACCTATTCCAGACTGTTCGAGAAACTTTCGACTGCTGGCTTTTTACGATAAGTTTCGAGGAAACGTACATTTTCTGGAAAAATCGCCGGTACTTCATCTTGGCTATAAAAGAGAGCTGTTGAGTGTTGAGAGGCAGTGTTATAACAGTTATTAGTGATTGAATCGTCGGAATTGTAGCATTAGAATTTTGTGTCAAGGTTACGATAAGACAGAAAAGAGGTATGTTCCAAGGTCACGACGAATTGTGTTAAGGATAAAACAGAGCTGTGTTTTTCTTATTCAGTTTTAGAAGGGAAATAAAGTGACAGAAAATGTAAGTGCACTTGTCATTTTCTCACAAAACTAAGAACATATGTGGCTAACATTTGTCTAAGTAGGTGAGATATCAAACGAATGAAGTTGTCCACGTTTTGTCTGTACAGCAGACGGGCAGAACCTTATTAATTATTTAGTTGCTTGTCAAAATCACATGTGTCGCCGGTGTGCCCGAATTTCGTCCCGCAGGAGTTTTCTTACATGCCAGTAAATCTACTGACATGGAGCTGTCGTTTTTAAGCACACTTAAAAGCCTAGGGCAACGTTGCCTACGTGATAGAAATGTAACTTTTGCATCTGGAAAGGTCTTTTTTGGGCAAAAAGGAACTCGAAACGCCTTCCTTTCTTACTTTGGCTGACTGTGTTTTTTGCTTTTCACATGTTGCCAAGAGGTGTGACGAGTGCGCTCGTAAGGCGAGTAGCGGAAGGAAGGCCTTTTCGCTTCCCCTGCATTGAGCCGTAATGGCAACAATCCAAAACAAACGGCAAGAAAAGGCAACTCCACACACCAGCAAGCAGTGCTGTAAAACGAGGAAGTGGAAGAAGAAGAAGAAATGACGGGAGAGTGGTGTTTAGAGATGAGATAAGATTTACAGCCTGGGGGAAACGCCCAGGTACAGAAGCAACTTGTAGCAACAGAAAACCAATTTCCGAGGCATTACTGTCAAACCAAAATATTCTCACCAACTAAACTACTTCCGATACGACTGAAGTTTACGATAAAGGCAGCTCGTTAAGCGCATGCGGGCGGGCTGCAAAGAGAGGAAATAAAACTCTTGTTTTCGGCTGCAGCAATAACTTATTCATCGGCAACAACGGAGAACTGATATCGTAAAACCGACCCTAAATAAGGATCTTACTTTTGCTGTTTACACATCAATCTGCCCATCATCCTCAAGGAGATATCTTTTAGTATAAAAACTCCTGATCCTTTATCCATAAAATGTTTAGTGTAAAGCAAGAGCAGCGATGCCCAACGTTTCCTTAAGAGGAAGATTGGATCCAACTCCTTCCAATATACGCGGACATTGCCACTTTTTTAACCCCCAACAGTGCATTGTGTTGTAGTGGCGGTTTGGGTATATGTTCGTTGCGTTTGATTTTATTTAAAGTACCGTATTTCCTCAAAAATAAGACCTCCGCCATTATTTTGCAGACGAATTTTAGAAAAAAATATATGTAAGCGAATGTTAAACATGTTAATTCGAGGCAGGCTCTAATTCCTAGAAAAACAGTTTTTTAAAATTTCTTTGTTACTGTAGGTATAGATGGCTGGCTAAGGACAACTTTTACTTTTCAGGAACGGAGAACTAGACAGGACCTTGACTCATTAGTAGCTTCAGCCCTTCTTCGTGCTTTCTTCTTACTTTTTTTATAGTAAAACAATACGTTGGTTAGTAAGCGGCAACTTTATTAAAACTGAGTTTTTCTTACACCCGTCTGTGTCACGAAAAACTTTCTCCACAGGTTTTAAGGGACACTGGGAGTAAAATTTGAAAGTTCCACATTTCTTGATAGATTTTTGAGAAAGTTTTACTGAGTTTGTATTTATATGACAATAGGAGGTGCACCAAATTTAATTAAATTTGGATAATTCGTTTATGATATATACATTACTTTATGAATTTAATAGACACTTTCAAAATGTGGCTCGCGTCTATTGACTTTTCAACATTCGTTTATATTGCCAGAACTGGTACTCTGCCCGCCTCTGTAGCGTGATGGTTAGCGTGTCTGCCTCACGTTCAAGAGGTCGCGAGTTCGAATCTCGCTTAGGGTAAGTTATCCGGGTAAGGTTTTTTTCCGAGGTTTTCCCTACCCTGAGAAGACGAATGTCGGGTAACTTAAAGCTCCATGGACCTCGGGCTCATTTGAGCATCATTTCACCCATTCGTCGGATATGACACAATGTTGGAGGACGTTAATCCACCCCCCCCCCCAAAAAAAAAAAAACTGCTACTCTAAAACATGGGTAACAATTGTATGAAGAGATATTTCAAATACTTTTGCTGATTATGCTGTACATATTTTTTAATAACAAAAAAAAAAATTAATCTTACAAATTATTGATTTTTTGCATACAAAAAAAAAGTTTTTGAAATTCATGTTAATGATAACATCAGTATTGTATCATAGTTTTGTTTAGCTGATATTTATGAATGCTTTTGGAAATTTTCATTGAATTTGAAGCAAAACTCAGGCGCGAACTTCTTTTGGAATATGCAGAAACGTAGTTTTGAGAAAAACAGGCTTTTATATAGGAACATACTGTGTACGTTAAGGGAAGAGCACTATTTGAAAGGGCCGTAATGACCACATGGACTGGGGGATATGAAAAATGTTAGCTGATCCAAATGCACAGGTGTTCCAAGAACATTTTAGTGTAAAAAGACAATTTTCGACTTTTTTACAATTTTGACCAAAATTTCACTCCCAGTATCCCTTAAGCTAGATGCATTGAAATTCGCTGAAAAAATTGTGCACTGGCAGTGTTTCGAGAGTATTTGGTATAACCAAACATGATTCGTTACTGGGTAGAGGAAAAACTGAAATTATCCAACTTACTTTAAAAATTTTAAGCTGAAGAATAAACTGAATAAATTTAGAAAAACTAGAAAGAATCTGCAAAGTATGAAAGATCACATACCAAAGTTTATATTGAATTATAAGCCGAAAAGAGAAATAAATGTTGATAGACCTAAGAATAGGTGGATTCACTCTTTTCATTGAAAACCTGTAATACTTCAAGTGCTTAATCCCAGGATTTTGGTGATTTTATAGCTTATATGCCCTGAATGTTCAGAAATTTCCATTACAAACTTCTAAGTTTTCGACAAAACTCCATTTCAAAACATTACAAAAATGTTGAAAATAAATCTCGCATTTTCATATGTTAATTTATTGCAAGACTTATAATTGAAGAGATATGGAAAATGAGATTTCAACACGATGGCGCAATAAATCATTTTGCACTAAGCGTTCGAGGTCATCTTAACTGACGATTAGGGCAAAGATGAATAGGACAAGAGAACTAATTTTGCGCTTACACACTATACGATTTCTTTTGGTGGCATGCTGAGTATGTGCACAAGAGATTCAAGTGCATCAACAAGTGTATCAGTGTATGATTCATAGGTATACTATGTTAAACACTAACGATAGTCCCACTAAAATCAGTTGTTTACTAACAGCATGCTATCATGTATTACGGAAATATGGATTACTAAATCATTTTCTTTACAGACATTCGCAAATTGAAACAGATTGTTTGTTTGAAATGTCAATGTTGAACATATAATTTAATTCTTTCCTTCTTACGATTTTAGCGTTATATGCAATAGAATGCTTATCTCTCGTTATAAATAATTTAACCAAAAGTTTTACAACCCTATTTCCCTAAAAGTATATAGATTTTGTAAATTTTGTTTCTGAATATGCGTTTCCTCTCTCCGTTACATATTTCTTAGAGCTGCTGTATCTCATGTTTGAGTGGAATGTAAGATATACGCTGCCTTCAGCAATCAATAGCAAAATTTAAAATATGCCAAATAAAAGAAGTATAAAATATACAGGATGGAAGGGAAGTCTCTACATTTCTTCTAATGTGTGCTTCATAGAAGCATTATAAACAAAAAAGTCTAATGACATTTTGTTGTTTGATCAGCCGATTTCGAAAAAATAAATGGTTTTTGTTCCAAATTGGATGCGTAATTCCACAAGAATGTAGGAAAATAACAGTTTGTTACTTGTAAGATGCGTAGAGTAACTTATTTCTGACATAGCTTCTGTAGTAATTATGGGACATCACACAGGGTTTCGAAATAATTTATCACTAAAAAGACGAAGTAATGCTCCGAGCGCCTTTTTCAGACGCGAGGCATGTCGACAACGTTGCGTTGAGGTTGGTCAGGAACTTGACCTGGTTTCCGAATGTAAATAGGTCGACCACTTTCCCTTTCGTCTGGATGTTTTGGCAGGTAACGGTTGTGATTGGCCTGCACATGGAAGACCCTTTGATGAGACGCTTGGTAGTAGTAGTGACACGTGTTTGTTTATGTACTGAGCAGTGAAAGTGACACGCACACAATCTGTAGTGACGCCAGCTTGTTTTCCACAAAACGATCTCCGTAGGAAATGGTCAGAGACAAAAACGTAAGATACAAAAGATGCTCCAAATACCGAGATCTACCACTGGTTTAAATAAATGTAATGACTTCGCTTCCATCCTGATGTATATTACAACATTTAAATAAATAGAACCCGACTCAATGACAACTTGCGGAGGAGGACTTGACTTTCCGTAGAAATGCTATCTTTTTTGCCTATACCCCTGACGGGGCACTCCCAGGGAGGATGGATGAGGTGAATGGATCCGACGGGTGGCTGGAACTTAGCCACGACAAAGCAGGTGGCAGGGTCCCTACTTTTTCCCCAGTTAGAATTACCCCGGGGAAGACTGCACAGTCCGGTTCCTCCTCCAGCGTTCGGGTTCATAGTACCAACTGGGGTGCGGGACTCGGAACCGGCTCCCCTCTCCCTGACAGGCTTGTACCATCTCATGTGGGGCCCGGAGACCAGTAGGTTCGCCTTCCAATCCCCACACGCTGTTCTCCCTGCTGTGCTGCTCTGAAAGCAACCAACCCAACGGGATGAAGGGATAAATGAAATGATTAATGTAGGTAACGAAATGGAGGGGCAGGAAATTAGAAAGATATGGAAATCGTTCCCAGCATTCTCCTGGTGACACGGGGAAATCTCCGAAAAAACTCAGGGATCAGGAAGGACGGCCACGGGAATCGCACCAGCGACCTCCCGAATGCGGGTCACACGCGTTACCGCCTGAGCCATCCCGCTCTGTAAATGGAACCCTTAGAGTGAAATGTGACGATCAAACGAGTGAAGAAAACCTTATTTAAACTTACAGCACACTCTTTCCCAGCTTGATCTTTCTTCCGATAAAGCGAATTTTCTGCTGTTTTTTCCAGGGGGTGTTCAAAGTGGACCTTTATATTTCGTTTTAGAATCCCTAGTTGCGATGAAAGAAAAACAATTTGTGTCAGAGAGAGAGAGAGGAGAGAGAGAGAGAGAGAGAGAGAGAGAGAGAGAGAGAGAGAGAGAGAGAGAGAATAATGGAAACAATGGACGTCCGGAGAATAAACAGAAACTGAATCGCTACGGATAGCCAGAGACTTATATTAAAAGACTTCACTCAAGCTCACACAGTACTTCAAACTATGGTGCAATGCAGGTGAAGTAAGTACCAGATATCAGGTCAAGTAAGTAAGTCATGGTAACCGAATTCTTATTGGTCCCTTCCCAGTATTATTTTCTTGCGCAATACAGTTCTCTGGAATATGATCAGGAATATAAAGGCTGGGCTACTCTATTCTAAATCTTATTCCAATAAATTAACCTGTAATGTAAATCAGAATATAGTTGGTAGAAAATATTGATATCACAGCCCGACAGTGTCACTTAGTGTTGAAAATGAAAGGGATCATCTCTCATTATCAGACTTCTTCCATTCGAACTACTGAAATATACATTGTGGGAGATACTGCTTTGACCATACGTTAACCAGGGATTCTGCATGATGAGTAACAAGTATGTCCAATAGAATTATTGTCAACAAAGAACCGCTTCGTCGAAAAAAAATTATTAGTGTGAAATATTTGGAGTAATCTAACTTTTTGACGAATGGATATAAACGGTTTTATATCACTGTCGCGCAAACTTATGTAATCAATGCTGTAATACATTTATACGTTAATTCGAATGAATTTAGTCACTATTTACTGTTAAAATGTCATGCAAAGTTTAATTCCTAAAACAAATCTTTCCAACGTCACTTTAACATTAACTTGTGGCTACATTCAATCGAATTAAGAAAGAAATGCGTTACAGCATTGTTTATACAATGTTTGTGCTGCAGTTAGTGAAATAATAAATCATTTATATCCATTTGTCAAGAAGCTGGATGGCTCCATATATTTGAGACAGTATTTTGTTTTTCGGCGAAAATGTTCTTTTTGACAATTCTTGTATGGGACACATTTGTTACACTCATCATGTAGAATCCCTAGTTAACGTATGGCCGAAGAAATACCTTCCATCCTGTGTAACGTAACCTCGCGGCAACAGGTCTTTCCGGGCCAAGACCTACCGCCAGGCGGCAGCGTTGCCCACCTCTGACCACCATAGGCATCATGAGTGGGATGCAGTACTGGAGGTGGGAGGTGGACAGCGCCTCGGTCCTTCCCGGCCAGTCATACAATCTTCGTATCCGGGGCCGCTACTTTTCCATCAAGCAGCTCCTCAAATGACCCCTCAGGGACCTAACGAGGCTAAGTGTATCCCGAACCAGAGTTTTCACTCACTCACTCGAAAGGAATTGTGGGAAGGAAACATTCCAGGTCTATGCATCTAGAAGCATGTATTTTCAATGAAATCTGAATATCGAAATTCTGGCTAGAATGCAGCAAGTAGTAGAAAAAGTAATGTGTAAAATTAGTTGATTACAACAGCTCTGTTTCCGGTCTAGTTTTTGATATATTAGAGACTGACATAATGTAGGTGTATTTACGTGACTGTAACACTGCCAGCTTAGTGTTAAACTCGACGCAGGAGGTACAAAGGTAATGACGTGCTACAAACGTATCCTGCCGAGGATCGAGCCAGGAATACCCGCGTCTGTCGCATGACGTCTACCCCCCTAGGGCGCTTAATTACGACGTAGTCTGTTTGATCACAGCATATGCAAGGTAGCATTTATAACCTAATTTATGTCTCCATGAGAATTCACAGCGTGAGATCTATTATGTATATTTCGATATAGTCTACCTCAGAATTTACCTCGTCCTTTATTAATATCCAGAAGGACACTTCCAGACTGATGCTTTATGCACCATAATGTGTAAATTTAACACATGCATGTGACAGGATTATAGAATTCCTATGTATATGCATCCATATGAAAATAATAACAATAATAAATAACAATAATAAATAACAATAATAAATAACAATAATAAATAACAATAATAAATAACAATAATAATAACAATAACAATAATAACAATAACAATAATAATAAATAATAATAAATAATGATAATAATGATGATAATGATAATGATAATGATAATAATAATGATAATGATAATGATAATAATAATAATAATAATAATAATAATAATAATAATAATAATAATAATAATAATAATAATAATAATAATAATAATAATAATAATAATAATAATAATAATAATAATAATAATAATAATAATAATAATAATAATAATAATAATAATAATAATATACTGTTACATATGAACTTTAGTGGTGGGCATTTTTTTTATAAGCTATGTGCCCGGGAACTTTTTAATGCCTCCAAAAGCCTCCAACACGGGAAGTAGGATTACCAGATAGACTAATCTTTTCTTTTTCCTTTCCGATGAATAATTAAAATGTTGCCTGTTTTGTAGTTTCATACAGTATTCGTTTGTGAGGCTATCCTCAAATGGCAATGGACAATGACGGCTTTGTACAGAATTTAAATGGAGAATACAACCAAGGGTCTCATCTATGGTGAATGCCAAAAGAATGCAACAGAGACTTGCCGTCCATATCAACAACGTTACCCGAACAGGCGTCACCGAGCCCGTACCATGTTTCTAAGATTGGAGAGACTTTTCACTGAAATAGTTTACTAAGAAACGCCCACATGGACCTCCGCGGATACATGGCACATTGGAATTGGAATACTTTATCAACATCACATAACCAGGTGATGCATAAAATTTATCAAAGTTGCAGCCAGTTATTTTGAACAATTTTAGTAGTTGATTAAAAAGTGGGTAATGTTGTCGAATACGGGCTTCTTGATGGGCAATGGCGCGAAACCATGCCAACTTGACATGAAGAAATGCACTACTGGACAAAGAGGTTGGCAAATAGGAATCAGAGAGGAAGACGGGTAATGGAAGAGAAGTATGATCTAAAAGTGAAACAATGGAATAGAAGCGCGAACTAAATAGCGGAATAATGTAAATAAAGGAGACGTAACAGAATGTGATACAAAGTGAAGATTTCATCATTCCCCTTTAGTTATTATTAATGGATATCCGCATTTCAAATAACGTTGAAATTACCAGTAATTTGCTTCACGTCTTATTTTAGTAAAATTCGATGTTTAAAGCATTCCATTTGTCAATCTAAAACGAAAACTCAGCGCAACAGCCGATGAAGGTCCAAGGCTTGCCGCCAAGCCGCTGCGTCCCCCAGCTCTGTCCACTACAGGCGTCAGTACTGGAGGGCGGTACGTAGCGTCCCGAAGCCTCCCGGTCGGTTATGCGGCCTTCTCGACCTACGCGTTTGTCAATCTACCACATGTTAACTCTTACAAAACTTTGTACCTACTTGTTTCATATTGCATGAGATTACGATTTCAGTTATTTCAGGTTGTGCGGTTCACATCTCCAAAACGTAACGTTGCATTTCTTTCATAAATGTATATTTGCCAAATAGATTCGTGTTTAAGGTTATCTACCTGCTACATAACCGCATAAGCCTATTATTTCATAGTTATTTCAGGTTATGTGATTCTAAATTAATATGTTTGATCATAATATGAAATATCCTCATCAATTATTGTGCTCAGTGTTATATCTGGATTCAATTGAGGAATGCACGCGTAAGTAAAATAGGAAGGAAGGAGTAAGATATAGAAACTATTATTGCAAATAATTTCCAAGCGCCCCGCATACAATTCACACTATGTGATCGATTAATCAGCTATGTGTCTTCTAGACCCAAAGGTTCGGGGTTTGATTCCCGTTTAGGTGGAAAATGTTACTTTAATCAGGTCCTACTCTCCATAGTCTTGGTTTATGAATGACAACCAATGCTCCATGACAAAAATAATAAAATCAGTACTGTGATCTAAATTTCAACGATTAATTAGATCATAAATTGTTTGTTAAATCAATTTCCACATACACTGAAGAAGGTCATACAAATTGAGCTTTTAAAGAAATATTTAACAATGAGGAGAATTTGACTGCCTAGTAGCAGAAAATTCAACATATACATTTATTAATCATGCACGTATCTTTAACGTTGTGTTTAAAATGAATGTTTAATTCATTTTAATAAAATAAAAAATAGCGAAAAACTTCGCGTACTGTCTGAAGTGGAGGGTTTTCTTGCAAATTTTCCGGTCGCATTCGTGGAAGATGTTGAATCTAAATACATAATTTGTCCTTTATCGGACTGTGCTGTTCAACATAGAATACATACATTACTTCCTACCTTAGACAAGCGATAGAAAACAAACAAAATAACTGACAAAAGTGTAGACAAGGACTAACGCCTGCAAAAAGGAGAAAAACTGCACAGCGTACACTAGGATAAAAACAGACTGGGTGTGAACACGTGAATGAAGAGATGGAATGCGACTGCACTGTAACAGGCACTTCTCAGCTCACAAGAAGAAGGAAAAGAAAAATACGATGATTTGCTTTTTACAGGGTAAACATTGCGATGGTCGAGCCAAAAGAGATGACGGGGAAGCGGAAAAAGAAGCCAAGTGTGAAACAGCACACTCGTATTTCATTCTCGTGGCACGTGGAAAACAGTTTCTCCTCTATAAAAGAAACATTTTCTGGATTAACTCTTTTAGCTGAACCTTTTTGCTTTCTCTGCTATACTAAAAATACACGTTTTAAGATTTAAACTTTCATTTTAAACAAAACGTTAAATTCATTTTAATAGAATAAGAAATAGCGAAAAACTTGGTGTGTGAGCATCCGCGCTTTTGCTTAAACACATAAATAATTAGTTTAAATATCAACAGTTTTTTAAGCATAGAATCTTCCAAGGATACGGCATGACATTTGCAAAAATAGTGCCCTACTCCAAACCATCGTTTACGTGGAAAACTTTCTTAAATTTTGATCAAATTGCGTAAACTCTCACGGCCGGTGTCATTAAATAGAAAATGTCGTCGCCTAGACTAACACTAGTACGCCACTGAAGATGTTCGACGCAGCTTTGACGAAACGTCTAGAAGGAGTTTTACCACGAGACCACGGCCCACAAGCCCGGATCTATTTGTTTTCTTAAATTTTACTTACTCAGAAAGGTCTTTAACATTGTGATACAATTACCACACGATTATTAGAATTTTATGGTTAATAAAATGCGGGTATATCTTGAAAATTTCTTTCACTAGAATATCTTTGGAATTTTTGTGAATAAATTATATATATATGATGCAACTGATAAACCTTAAGAGACAAAGAATTATTACACATACATATATTAAATACTAAAATACAGAAATTGCTAATTATTGTAGCACTATGTAGTTACAGTTAGTAGTATTATGTAACACTATAACCTTGGCAAAACTTAAAGGCATATGGAGGCGGGGCGTACCTCGGACTCCAGCGAATCCTACGCTTGTCCCTCCTACCAGCGCTGCCGAATGTGGTGCATGCATCTCACACACTGTTATGTACAGAACCTCTGCCGGTACACGCACTACGCTTGGCAACAGCGCTCTGCTTGAGCATTGGCCAGCGTTCACATGCCTTTAACTTTTGCGAGCGGTATAACTGAGGTATTTATTAATTTTTATTTTTATTTTCTAATGGTTCCCTACTTTACTTTGCATGGCATCACGAGAAACAATTACAGAGTATATTAATATACACTTATAGTATCATTGTCTCTGGCGCGGAGGACCCGGATTTGATCCCCGGTACCGGAGTGGGGACTTTCCCCCACTAGGAGGTCTGGATAGGGGTGCCCTCAGCCTCGATAGGTCCCGGAATGGTCAACTGTAGAGCTGCTTGAAAAAAAGTAGTGGCCCCAGATCGTGAAGGCCGGGAGGGCTCGGGGCTCTGACCACGTTCCACCCTCCAGTATCGTACCCCTATAGGTTGGGGAAGGTAAGCTTTGATCCTTCACGGGATGGTGCGCTGGGGTAGAGGGTAGAGTAGAGTACCATTATTTACAACTTCACTAGCCTTTATGTAGAGGAAGAAAAATGGAATTTACTGTAGTTATAGATGAAATACTATAAGGAAACCAATGCTAAATCAAATTTTGGCCTAGAATTGGATTTTGATGGCAGAGAAGGCCTGTCTGCTTTTACTTAGAGTCAACATACAACGCTTCAGTCTCCTAAATTGCGCTTTGCATCCCCAACCAAATGTGTAATGAAACCATTTCTGCAAATTCCATCTCGATTGAAATGCAGTAGATAGCTAAATACATTTTAGTAGATCACCTCTATTCAAAAATAAACAGTAGCAGACAGAGAAATTAATGTAATGAAATGCGAGTGTAACACATTACCTGTTTTATACTTTGATTTTTTTTTGTCGTCCAATTGAATGTTGTTCGGAGAACCAAAGACCTCATGAGTCGAGCAAGTCCAAGTTGATAAAGAACCAGAGATTTAATTGCAACTGTTGAGAACTGATATAGAGGATACTTGCCACAGAAATCTACTACAGAGGAATACTCTCGTCAAGCATTTACATGCATGCCTGTCTGCCTGACTCAACAGTATCGATTTGTAGAAGTCTATTGGAATTACACGACTGGCCACCAAAAACCTGTCCATCTACAGGAATGTTATCTCACCACTGAAAACCCACGTGTAAAATTCAATTCCAGCGTTGCTTAAAGCTCCACAAATGAAACTTCACTGATTAACTAGAACTGGGCAGTGGAATTGTCTTTTGGTTGTGCACGTCATTTTCATCGCTCGGTGAATGAAATGCAGATAGATGCGGATCTTGTTCACTACGCGTTTGAAAAAAGGCCATCTGCTCGGCTTAGATTTTAATCAGAGTTGTCTGTACGCTACATACATAGGACAGCCAGTTCTCTCTGTTAAGATAAATTGGGAAACACTTCCCAGCTTAACGTGTTTGCTATTTATCTCATCAATTGTTAATTATGGCTGAATTTCGTTGTTTTTTGTAGTGTTTAGCGCCCGCTTTTACTGCATACGACACCGCAGGCGGTGACACTAATAATACATGGACTGAAGATGGAGCAATAGTGGAATGATATGGCGGGGGAAACCGGAGAACCCGGAGGAAACCTGCCCCAACGCCGCTTCATCCACCACGAATCCCACATGCGATTGCCTGGGATCGAACCTAGGCCGTTTTAGTGAGAGAATTTCGTTTCGTCATCTCATTCTTGAGTTATATTGTCTCAGCTGATTTACGAGTAACTCCTTTAAAATTTTGCTGAAATTTTCTTACCCTGAAACTCTTGGTCAGATTTTGGCATTTTTGATCAACGATGTCCAACGTTTGCGAAAGGGGGGAGGTTGAATATACCTCCTTGCCTTATGCGGATTGTGCCACCTTTTATTACTCAGAAGTGCATTGTGTAGCAATGGCGGCGTGGTTACATGTACGTCGCGTTTGATTTACGAAAGCACTTTCAAATGTTATGCTATTAACACATGTTAATTAGTGATTTCTTTGGTACCTACTGCTTACGTTTAGGAGGTTTATCAACATTTGGTTACAAAGTCGAGGGGCATAGCCTTAGAGGATCCACCAAGTGATCTTCACATAACCTCTTGCGATACAGATATTTAATATAGTGCAATTTGGAGAAACTGTTCACAAATATACGTAGAATTATACTCGCTCTTAATGCAAACTTCTTGTAAATCCTTATTTCTCTCTATATCATATTTTAATAAACATAAGCATTTTCAGAAATAATCTTGTTCCTAATTTTCTTGCAGGTGCAAGGGGAAAATGAAGATTCAGTAGGCTTTAAGCGATAGTCAAATGTTTTAAGAGCTGGTTGCTATGCGATGACAAATTCCGTTCTCTTTGCATCTCAAAGAGTTTAAACACGAATAACATATTGCCATTTGAGAAAAATATAAGGACGGATTTACACAATAATAAAGAGTATCTCGGAAATGATTTACTCAAAAAAGACGTATTTCACATAAATTTTGTGTTTTAACCAGATCCACAATTTTATTTAGTAAGACTGTCTTTTTGTGTTTACAGTTTTGTATAGAAGTCATCTAGAATGAAGAGGTCTTCCGAGGACATTGCCAGAAAATTCCAGTTACGACTCAGAAACTGCCATGGAATCACCTCTTTATGTCCATCACTGGATACTTACTGTCTGGATGTGTTTCTATAGGCCACGGGCACTAGCTGATTCACCCTCCGACTGAATAACAAGGTGGAGTTCCAGCCACTAATTACGTAAGCGTGTCCAAAGGACAGGGTTGGTCATCGCTGTTCTTGATCTTACATACGAAATATACCTTCACTGTTTACTGTGCGCGTAGCATGCAACACCGAAAACAAGCGAATCAAAAGAGGAACCAGATACCAGATGCAGAGGAAGTGCTATTTGTGCCTGTTACGTCCTATTGGATGTCTCTTCAAGCCTGCGAATATATAATATTATTATATAATAAAACGTTTCTTGCATATTTTATGTGTACTATTTATTTGTGGCTCATTAAATTATTAAATTTATTTAATTTCCAGAAAATAAGCATAGCGTTTAAACAATCCAGGTGATCCCCTCATACACTGCCCGTGAACCTCCTATGGATTGCGAACCACATGCTGAGAAATGCTGCTCTAACATGATAAATGAATCTATACCTACTAAAACTCTTTCTGCGTTGCACGTCCAGGTTTCAATCGATATCATTTATTTAACTCTGACATCACGACAATAATAATTGGTGAGTTTGCACAGAAGCATAAAATTGCTTTCGCATGTGCCAACTTATTTTTCACTTTCTCTACTTCGTATAGTAAGTAGAGGAAGTATTCTAATCGGCCCAAAATTTCGATGTCGAGATT